>CM042149.1:117602435-117619935 GCA_023376005.1 Doryteuthis pealeii
AAATTAAAACTTGGGAATCAATAACTTGAGAAAATGGACAATATGCCCGCTGTGAAGTCATCTATTATTTTGTTATTGAAAGGCTTAGCCTCTAAGGAGATTAGCCAGACATAGTGCGACACTCATGAGCAGGGGTCCTGACCCTTGATCTCTGACCTCCAGACAACTGCTTTTAAAAAAAGTGAATGAATTATGGGCAATATGGATTTCTACTAAGTTTCTGACTCAAGTTTCAATTCTCTGCAATAAAAAAAATAAATAAATAATAACAGTTTAGAATTCTAAATTTACTGCATAATCCTTTATAGAATCGAACTGTATGGAAAATATGTTGGAACGTGTTACCATGTCTTGTGCCTGACACTATATACTTAAAATCATTCAAATTTATTTAATTGATTCTTAGTTAAAATTCTGGCCTATTAAAAAGTGCCATCATCATCATCATCATCATCATGTCCATAACGCCATGTATCTGATAAGTCCTCTGCACAGCATCCAGGGTTAAGTGTCCATTCATCATCATCATTCATCATCATCATCATCTCATGTCCATGCAAGCAGCGACCTCGTGAATATCAATCTCACCGTCCCTAACTGCCATCGCATCTATAAGTCCTTCTCACAGCATCAGTACCATGCAGAGATGATCGATGTATTCTTTTTTTTTTTTTTTTTTTTTTTGCTGACCCCAATCTGTGTCCATGTTCAAATACAAAACATCACTTATGATCTCGTCTTTGCCTCCAGAGTGCAACAGTCTCGTCGCGTAACCCGAATTTTTGTGTATAGGGGCAAGTGGCGGTTTAAGTCTCTCTTTTGCTGGTTGCTGCTACCAGATTTTTTCAGGACAAACGCAGCATCTTTTTTACAGTTCACATCTAGCTTTTTATCTAATTCTTTGTATATATATATATATATAGTTATAATATATATATATATATTATATATATATAATATATGTATTATATATATATATGTGTGTGTGTGTGTGTTGTGTGTATCTGGTGACGTGACTTGCGTCGGTTTTTGACGCCCAGAATATACAAAAAGTGATGTAAATCAAAGTATATCTGTATATTTATTTAATAGTATTTTTTGTGTTTCTTTTTTCTTTCTCTTTTGTGACAACGTTCCGATCAACCCCAGCCCTCAAACCTCAATTAGACGAAACAATATAAATAGAAAAAAAAGGTGTGTCACTTTGCATTTTGAGGAAAATGTCGCGAATACAGAAAATTGATCCTCGACAAAAACCGTTTCGATAATTCGTTGCGAAGTTACGGTTATAGAAACATTACTAAACGACAATATGAATTATTTAGACTCATATATAAACACATTTATGAGCATACACACACATACATGAATACAATGTACATGAATACACACACATACACACACACGCACATATATATGAGTAGGAAGAGCGTGGTGTAATGGTTAAAGTCATGGGAAAATGGACTTGTCGCCGAGTTTCAAATCCTGGACTTAGCTGTCTACATTTTCATATAGCGCTAATACCCTTGGGAAGATATGAATCCTACTATCCCTCCAGCTATGGGCAAATATTAGGCGGACTGGGCTCTTCAGTTTGGTTTAGGCAACCTGTCAAGGAGAAGAAAACTCTGAATTCAATCTGTTAAACTCTGCTTAATAATTTGACCTTGTGTCGCATCCTACTCGTGCGGAGGGGTTGGTAAATGTATATATATATGAGTTAATGATTAGCGTGGAACCGGTTACCCTACCATACTAAAGAGCCAGTCTGCACTAGTATTTATCTATAAGCGAATGGCCTAGGTAAAAGAGGATCGGCAAACAAGACTCATCTAGGTTTAGAAATAGATATTTCTAACCGCCTCCGACACATTAACCTATATTATAAAAAATGATGTTATATATATATATATATATATATACAAAGTGCTGTAAAAAGTATCAGGATTTTTTTGTACTTTTTGACAACCTTGTATTCTGAAAAAAATGAACGCACCATGTTCATTGTTCATTTTTCTATATTGGTAGATACAGCTTCAAACTCGTTACTTTTATGACACACCTTGTATACACACACACACAAGCTCACACACACACACACACACACATATATTTATATATATATATATATATATATATATGTGTGTGTGTGTTGTGTGTTATGTGTGGCTTAGGTGGGTGGTTGTATAGTCATTAAATGCAGTTCTGTTCATCACCGTTTTACAGTGCAGGCTAGACAAGGTAGGATGCTTTAGGTCGCGGATCAAAACCCGACCGATTTGTCGTCAGTCAGAAGTTCTTACCCTCCACAAGCTCAAAACCACGTTTTTTTTAAAGAGAATTTACTGATATAAACATATAAAGCGTTAGGAGCATTCTCTTCGTTAAGGACAGCTCTGCAGGTGTGGGAGCCTATGTAGTTTATCCACATACTGTCCATATTAAGCAATAAATGCCTAAGATTATAATCTATACATATATAAAGGACAGTTTGTGTGTATGTATGTCTGGAGGAAACTATGAAAATAAAGCAATTAATAACAAAGTAAAATATATATACACATTCTCTATCACTTAGATTTTGCTTTTTGAGCAAAATAATGAGATTTGATTTATATCCATGAAGTAATTAAAATAAAATTAATATAACAGCATGGAATTTTTTTTTGGCATTTAATTGGGAGACATTAATTTTCTCTTCAAAGCAGCAGATCAATGGAAGGTATTTTTTTTTACATAGGGATCTTAAGGGGCATCCTGCGAGGATCGACTCGCAATTCAACAATAATGGATCTGCGAGACTACCTCCTTTATACCCTCTCTATAAGGCGACACCTGGTAGCCACTTCTAGTATACATTAAAAAAAAAGCATTTAAAGAGTTAATCTGATTGTCACTAATGATGAGCAACTCTAAAATCCCCATTTGAGGAACTAATGTTGCGTGTCAATTCTCTTGTCCTTGGAGATTTTATCTCAACACTAACAATCTAACGATAATCAACGACAATTAATTCATACGTTAGACATACAACCATCTCCCATTTACACAGAATAACCAGAGCCAACCGTACACACATCAATGATACTTCTTATTTTATGGTAATCTAAATTCTGCCCCCTCTCTCTCCCTCTATCTCTCTCTATCTCACCCCCACACTATATATATATATATAAAGATAAAGATAATGAGTCAGACAAACCTACTAAAAGTTTGCTTAATGCTCTTCAGGGCTTAATGGCCAAATATTCTACCAATAGATTATTTTTGGTTGGTACGATATATTTGGCTTTCTTTTTTTCCAATTTTTTTTTTTTTTTCCCCCGGGTAGTTTGATAGTATATTTTTACAATCAAACTATTTGCTGTTTTTTTTCTCAGGCGTGAGGATTTACCAAACAAGTTTGGTATAATATATTTACTAGCAAATATATGCACCCTCCGGGTGCAAGTATTTAAGTTTAATATAATAAATACCATATTAAATTAGAAAGAGCTGATGAAACGAATAAGAATGAAAAAAAAGAATTTGGAACAGAGGGGTATGATTGAAAATAGAACAACTTTGAAACTAACTCTTCCACATTTTCCGTTACTCCCGTCTTTCATTGGTAAATTTCCTGGTGTAAATATTTAGTTAAAATAGGAAGTAAAAAATAATATTACAGTTATTTCTTTTTGTTAATGAATTTCTTTTAAGATTTATCCCCGAGTTTTGCTCATATTCAATAAGATAAAACCAAACAATTAGAAATAACAATAAAACTAAACATATATTTATTAAAATCAAATTTTAAGATCAATATGCAAATTAGCCTTCCCATTCACACTGTAAACTGTATTTTGTTGTATATATAAATACAATTGCATGTTATTAGTATGTAGATATAGTCAACAACATTAATAATGTAAAACAGTTTTATTAATAATTGAGGTTTAAATAAAAATCAAATCATGGAGAATGTGACATAAATAACAAAGGGAATTGTGACTTGTATAGTAATATAGTTTCGGTTACAGACAGACAAACCCACAATCTCCATTATAATAATAATAATATAATAATATATATATAAGTATATATATATATATTGTTGTCATAAATCCTTTCTTTTGTGAACACATGGAAGATTTAATTCTGGTGATATATTTTCTCTGAGATTCCCCAAGTTTGTAAAACCAATCTCGATGAGGCTAGACTCATTTTTGAGTTTTCTGCGAAATAAAATATAACAGTATGACGGTTTGTTAATTTTCTTTGTTTGAAAGTTAAATATTGCTCTGTATATAATTTAAATCAATGATTATTATACTTGAACTCTTTTTAGGGATTTATAAAAATCGTTGTATGAGTATATATCTTTGCATCTACAAGAACTGACAGTATGGTTGACAGTGAGATTTCGATGATCCCAAACAGCTTTTACTTACCAGTTATTTGGATTACCTTACACACACAGACACACAGACACAGACACAAACACACAGACACAAACGTATATATATATATATTATATATATATATATATATATATATATATATATATAGCACACACAAAACATGACATATTATCCTTATCATTTGGTCGTGCTGACAACACACATATATGTATACACACACAAACACACACTCGATGACAACGCACACACACACACACATCACACACATATATAATATATATATATATATATATATTACACATGCATAAACCCATTATATATATTGCATACATATACACACACACAATATACATGCATGACACGCAAACAAACACACACGCACCACACACACACACATATATTATATATATATATATATATAATATATATATATATATATATTTATATATGTGTGTGTGTTGTGTGGTTGGTGTGTATCTTCTTGTTAACAAATATGCTTTTGTTAAAGAGATTTTTAACAGATCGAAAATACTGCAGTATCAGCATAATAAAAAAAAAACTTTATTTCAACAACATATATGTGATTTTCATTATTATCTTACCCTTATTTTATATATATATATTATATATATATATATATATATATAATATATATATATATAGAAATGTAATAAAAACGTCATGCTATACATATTTATATACATGTTATCGATGTATGTAAATCAGATCATATCTAAATGTCATATATCAGTTTATCGATCGCAATTTTGTTCGTATGTCACTATCAATCTATTTTTAGTCTCTTCCTACCAACCGATTAACACATATATATATATTTCATTTCTTAAGATTACATATAATATATATATATATATATATATATATATATATAAAAATACATTATTTTCTGAATGTATGGAATGCGGCTTGATAATTTTGTATTATTGTATATTAGTTCAGCTTTTTAATCTACTCAACGTTTCGGCCGATATGCTCTCTGGTCTTTTTCAAGTAATTCTTGTTGAACTCGGGGGCCTTCATTGAACGTTGAACGAACCCTTTATTCAATCGAAAGGGTTAGACTGTCATTAATCTTGGCTGGGTACAAATGGTTAAGTATTGTATTTTATCCCCCTTGGCCAGGGTTGAACCTGCAAACCTAGAGATGATCGTCAACTTAGACGTATTATCTGCAACATGAAATGATTAATGATATATACCGCACACACCAATTTATATTTCAGTAAATCCTTTGATATTTCGGACTGTTGTCCTTCTTTATTTGTGTATAAACAGGTCACAGTAATCGCGGACTCTCGTCAGTTTTTTTCTTTTAATTAGATAAATTACTATGGCATGATGGTTGTGTTTTTGGCAATCAAGATTAGCAACTGTCCGAAATATTAAAATGATTCTTATCAAGCCCGAGGGGAATAAAATAGAATTAAAAAAAACCCAAAAACAAAACCCCATGAGCCTTCACCGGAAGAACCCTCCGCGCGCCTGTGCGAGAATACGACCCCACACTCCCACCCCAATATAGATCTCTCGGCCATTCTAGTTTAGGCTTAACTGTGTCTAGTTGCTATCAATACTGGCCAGGGAGTATTCCCTGCAACGTGGCGGCTATGACCGGTGAATAAAGCCTAAGTCATAAAACCACCTACTGTCTTTTGTCTTTCTTTTCGTTCTTGAATTTCTTCCTTTACAGCACGACCACCAAATGAGATGGGTTAAAAGCAAACCATAGGAACATGCACCAGGAATAACAAGAAGCCCACCTTAAACTTAAAACACAAAACGTCTTGCCACCCCATAAAAACATCATTTACCTAAATATGGAGTTATTCTATTTGCACCTTTATATTTTTATATACGGATGATATGTTAGGGTAAATCTACTTCTACTGGGAGACGTTATTATTAATTCAAGATTAATCATGTAAATACAGTATTATTTTCTAAAATTGAAAGTGCAATTCTGATGTCCTTATATACTGCTTAGAGCAATGAGCAAAGTCTAAAACGTGTATCATATATATAGTAAAGTAAAGTAGGCAGTGTGGCCCTAAGCGGTATTAGCCAATCAGCGAGGGAGTCTATCCCCTTTTCAATAGCGCTAGACCAAGGAGATTATTTTTTGCGTCTGAGGTGGAGCGCCACACCTACCATCAGATTCATAACTTTACCGCACCAGATCCCCATGCTACTCATACGCTGAGTTGGCAAGGGCCGGTATCGAACTAGTACCTTGTGGTTTCTAGCCGAACGCTCTACCGACTGAGCTAACCCGGCCTAAATAAGGTGTTCAGGATAAATTTGACAGTTTCATAAGGAAAAAAAAAAGTGCTTGGTAACTACAAAATTTAAGGGATTGTAAAAAAATTCAACAGGCACGCAAATTACACTACTGTCCAACTACTGAGAGAGAGAGAGGGAGAGAGAGAGAGAGAGAAGAGAGAGAGAGAGAGAGAGAGAGAGAGGAAGAAAGAGAGAAAAGTATGTAAGAAAGAAAGAAAGAAAGAAGGAAAGAAAGATAGAGAAGAGAGAGGAGGGAAAGAAAGTAAGAGAGAGAGAGAGAGAGAGAGAGAGAGAGAGAGAGAGAGAGAGAGAGAGAGGAGAGAGAGAGAGAGAGAGAAGGGTATATGGATAAGTGAATTACAGTTTCTCAAAACCTAGATATATCTATTTGGATATTCAACCCCCTCCCCCTTATCAACAAAAGATATAAAATAAAAATAAAATATTTTAGACAGTAAAAAAAGAGAGTATGTTTTTAAAAAAAATTCAGAATAATTTGCCTTTCAAATTTTCTTTTTTGTTACGAAATGATAAGATGGTTACGGAGAATTTTATATGACCTTTAAACTACAACTTAAATTGCCAAAAATAAAATAAAATAAAATAAAATAGATAAAAGATTTAAAAAAAAAGGATTAAAAAATAAATAAATATAATAGATTTGGAAAAAAAAAAAAAGAAGTAATCGCTCCAGCAAACTCGAAAGATATTTGAATAATGATGGATCTTTCGATAGGTCAAAGGGAAATAACTCCGTATTTGTCAGCGAAGTATTACGTGTCTATTTTCGCTTTTCGAATATTTTGAGAGAAAAAAAAAGTAGAGAAATGAAATTTAATCTAATTGTAGACGATAATTCTCGCCTGACGATCAATATGGCCGTTCTAAGGGACTTTTTTTTTTTCGTTAAAAAAAAATCCCAGCAATTATTTTAGATTTTGTAACAGTAAGTATAAATAATGATTATTTTCTTAATTCGACTAAAAGTTTAGTTAAACTATTTTTGTTCGTATTTATTCATTAAGTTAATATTAATGAACGAGTGGGACCTGCGGATATTTCACAGTATGATAATTTAATTATTACAATATTTGATATATTTACTTAAGAGCTATTACTAAATAGTTCAATATGTACATTTTATTATGTATGATAAACTTGATTTAACTTTCACTATTTTTCTCTTCTTCATTATGTTTATTTCTTTTCATTATGCTCAATTGAAACAGTTTTAATTTAATCGCTTCCGTGTGCTCCCCCTCTCTCTCTCTTTCCCCTACTCTCTTTCTTTATTTTGTCTTTCTTTCTGATTATATTTTTCTGTATCGCATGCCCTTTCCTCCCCTTTCTTTTTTTGTTATAATAAAAACGGGCAGAAGATTAAGGAACAAGTGTATCATTAATATTAATAACAATGAATAGTTAGCAAAATAAGATAACTGGATTATAAATATTTTGGTGAGATCTGACGGTTTACTTTAGACGCAGAACAAAAATCTCGATAACTTTTGACACACACGACACACACACACACACACACACACACACACATATAATATATATATATATATATATTATTCAAAAGGGTAATCCGACTGAAACACATTTGATTAACTAGATACTCACAGCGTACGTCTTGAATGCGTGTGCTCGTTCACACACACGCACATATGATATCCAGAGTTATATGCATATATACACACACACACACACACACACACACCACACACACACACACACTCTCTCTCTCTCTCTTCTCTCTTATCTTCTCTCTCTCTCTTTCTCTCTTTCTCTCTCTCCCTATATATATGTATATATATGTGTGTGTAGTGTTTGTTGTGTTATATATGTGTGTGTGTGTGTGTGTGCGTGCGTGTGTGTGTGTGTATGTGTGTGTGTGTGTGTCTGTTATGATCAGGACATAAATAAAATATTTGTTTATTAAACGTAATATGATAAAATTCACATTTAGTCTCCATAGTGATATGCTAATTTAATTCTTAATTTGAATTATTTTTTTACGTAAAATTTCATAGACCTGTCGAATCTTTAAGTAGAACCTAATTTAAATAAAAATAAAATACATTTTTACCATCGTATTACAATTCATCTTATTATATTATAATATCTAATTATTTATACATATGTAATATTTTAATATTCAAAATTACATTAACCTTAGAAAAATGCATATTGAAATGCTGTTCGATCCCAGGAAACAGAAGTATTTTTGAACGCTGATTTTCAAAGCGTGTCTTCCTTAATTGGAAGATTGGAGAAGTTGCCCTCATTTACTGATTTTAGGGGTTTACCGTTAGGTCACATTGAAAACACCGATTCCGATAGATCACTTGTTATGATTTTAGGGGCATCCTTTATGCTTCAAGCAAGAGCACTTGTCCTGCGAAAATCCTTGGTAAATAATCCTTTGGTTGTTCCTTGGTGCTCCTCAGTCTTGCAATTCATTCGTCAATGATTGCAAATTGACGTCTCTCAGTAACAGTGATTAAGTAGTCAACCAGTCACTCATTCGTGACCTCGCTTAGTTTTTAAATTTAAGTGGTGTCTGCACGGGTCATATACTCAAAATGATTTAAGTTAAGCAGTAATTAGCTACTTCAATACTTAGATGGGTGACTATTTAAGCAATACATGTACTGTAAGAACCGAATATCAAAATGATTTAATCGGCATTAAATAACCCCAAAAGAGTTGATATGCTGTAAATCAACCAACCAACCAACCAACCAACCAACCGACTGATGTAGGGATTATATCTCTCGCATAATAGGGGACAAGAAAGGGAATTACCTTCCGTGTCTGACAATAGTCACTAGGTGACATGGTCAACCTGGTAATCTGAACATTAGCTACATAAATGAGAGTAAAATACCCTTGTTTCTTTCACTTTGAGGAAGCCGTATATTTTGGTCCGCCATTTTCATTTCACCGTAAATCTACACAGAAAATACGAATTTGTTCGAATCAATACAACTGAATGTTTTAACACGAAAATATCATAAAATGTGTTCTTAATTGTGCTTGCACATTATTTGAAATGAACTTAATTGTTATTAAGAACACATTTTATGATATTTTCGTGTTAAAACACGCAGTTGTGTAGATTTACAGTGAAATGAAAATGGCCGACCAAAACATAAAGCTTCATCAAAGTGAAAGAAACAAGAGGAGGAATTCCCATAACCCTCTCTCGCTAACCTTCCCTATCAGTCGTCGCCCCTGGGAGGTCCTCTGCGAAGCATCCAGTAGCCATACATAGCTGATTAATGTAGGTTTATGTTAGTCGGCCTACGTTGGTGTATCCCTGCGTAAGTGTCCACAGGAGAACGTCTTTGCTTTTCCGGTAGTGTCCAGCATATTTTGTTTGTCTTACTCGGATAGTTTGTTAGATAGGGGGTAAGTGTCCGTACAGCTGCTTTCTAACGGTCATTGCTCTGAGCAAGTCTTATAGACGCACCCAGTGTCCGCACAGAGCAGATGAATATTGAATTTTTTGTCGCTCACCAGCACTGGTGTGTCCGCGTGTAGGAGTCCCTAACTTACGAGTTCGTCCTTACTTCACCAGTAGTGCCCAGTGTTTTTTTGTTTTTGTATGGTTTTTGGAATGGGAGGTAAGTAGTATTGTTTTCATTTACGACATGACTTGTGTACAAGTCGACCTTTAATAGGCAGGACATGTAATGATTTCTTTATGACATAACCCAACAAGTGGGTAAATAATGATACATTTACAACATGACTGTGTTGCAGTTTGACTTTATTGCTGACCTTTTATGCAAGACCCATGTATAAGTCGACGGAAATGATTCATTTACGACATGTCTCGTGTATAAGTCGATCTTTATTTGGAGGGTAGAAATGATTCATTTACGACATGTCTCGTGTATAAGTCGATCTTTAGTTTGGAGGGGAAGAAATAATTTATTTACGACATGTCTCGTGTATAAGTCGATCTTTAAGTTGGAGGGAAGAAATGATTCATTTACGACATGTCTCGTGTATAAGTCGATCTTTATTTGGAGGTTTAGAAATGATTCATTGACAGCATGCCTCGTGTATAAGTCGATATTTATTTGGAGGGTAGAAATGATTCATTTACGACATGCCTCGTGTATAAGTCGATCTTTAGTTTGGAGGGTAAGAAATGATTCATTGGCGGCATACCTCGTGTATAAGTCGACTTTTAATTTGGAGAGTAGAAATGATTAATTTACGACATGTCTCGTGTATAAGTCGAATTTCAGTTTTCAGGTTGAGACTTGATTCGTTGACGGCCTGCCTCGTGTATAAGTCGGCCTTTAATTCGGAGTTCAAGAAAGGATTCGTTTACCATATGACTTGTATACGGGTCGAACTTTAATATGGAGTGTAATTACTAATACATTTACGATATGACTCGTGTATTGGTCGACCTGTAATATGACTTTTTTGTACTGATCGATCATTTATGTGGAAGACAATAAATGGTTAATTTATGACATGGCTCATGTATAGGTCGACGTTTAATATGATAGATGAATAATGATGGATTTATGACTTGACTTGTGTATAAATCGATCTTTGGTTAGGAGGATAATATAGATTCATTCAGGACATGACTCGTGCATAGGTCGACTTTTTAATTTATATAGTAAATAATGATACGTTTACGACTTGATTCGTATACAGGTCGATCTGTAAATTGGAGGACAAGAAATTATTTATTCATGGCGACACGTGTATAGGTCGACCTTTAATTTGGAAGGGAGAATGATTCTTTTACGACATGTCTCGTGTATAAGTCGACCTTTCGTTTGGACGTTGAGAATTGATTCGTTGACGGCTTGCCTCGTATATAAGTCGACCTTTAATTTGGAAGTGAGAAATGATTCTTTACGACATGTCTCGTGTATAAGTCGATCTTTCGTTTGGATGTTGAGAATTGATTCGTTGACGGTATGCCTCGTATATAAGTCGACCTTTAATTTGGAAGGTAGAAATGATTCTTTACGACATGTCTCGTGTATAAGTCGATCTTTCGTTTGGACGTTGAGAATTGATTCGTTGACGGTATGCCTCGTATATAAGTCGACCTTTAATTTGGAAGAGAGAAATGATTCTTTTACGACATGTCTCGTGTATAAGTCGATCTTTCGTTTGGAATTTAAGAATTGATTCGTTGACGGTATGCCTCGTATATAAGTCGACCTTTAATTTGGAAGGGAGAAATGATTCTTTTACGACATGTCTCGTGTATAAGTCGATCTTTCGTTTGGACGTTGAGAATTGATTCGTTGACGGTATGCCTCGTATATAAGTCGACCTTTAATTTGGAAGGTAGAAATGATTCATTTACGACATGTCTCGTGTATAAAGTCGATCTTTCGTTTGGACGTTGAGAATTGATTCGTTGACGGCTTGCCTCGTATATAAGTCGACCTTTAATTTGGAAGGTACAAATGATTCATTTACGACATGTCTCGTGTATAAGTCGATCTTTCGTTTGGACGTTGAGAATTGATTCGTTGACGCTATGCCTCGTATATAAGTCGACCTTTAATTTGGAAGGTAGAAATGATTCATTTATGACATGTCTCGTGTATGAGTCGATCTTTCGTTTGGACGTTGAGAATTGATTCGTTGACGGTATGCCTCCTATATAAGTCGACCTTTAATTTGGAAGGGAGAAATGAT
Organism: Doryteuthis pealeii; assembly: GCA_023376005.1. Taxonomy (NCBI): domain Eukaryota; kingdom Metazoa; phylum Mollusca; class Cephalopoda; order Myopsida; family Loliginidae; genus Doryteuthis; species Doryteuthis pealeii. The sequence goes on from CM042149.1 coordinate 117,614,831, forward strand.
TCATTTACGACATGTCTCGTGTATAAGTCGATCTTTAATTTGGAGGGGAGAAATTATTAATTTACGATATGACTCGTGCATAAGTCAATGTTTAATTTGGAAGGTAAAAATGATTCATTGACATCATGCCTCGTGTATAAGTCGATCTTTACTTTGGACGGGAAAAATAATTTATTGACAACATGCCTCGTGTATAAGTCGAAATTCTACTTGCAGTACAAGAAATGATTTATTTACTAAATGTTTCTGTACGCAACATTATTTTTTCTAGCTGAACACATTCTCTACCGAACGGGGTTATTCTGCTCTCCTTCTTTGGGGGGATATCTAGTATTAGACGAACTTTAATGAAGAGAGTAATAATTGAATCATTGACGCTATGACTCGTGTATAAGTCGATCTTTTATTTGGAGGGTAATAAATGATTTATTCCCACCACGGCTCGTGTATAAGTCGAACTTTTAACTTGGAGTGCAAGAAACAATTTATGTACTAAGTGTTTCTGTATAGGAAAATTATTTTTCTAGCTGAACATATTCTCTACCCAACGGGGTTATTCTGCTCTCCGTTTTTGGTTAGATATGATAAATTGACGATATGTCTCGTGTATGAGTCGAACTTTTAAATTGGAGCGCAAGAAATGATTCATTCATGAAAACGTCTCTGTATTGAAAACTAGTTTTCTAGCTGAACACATTCTCTACCCAACGGGGTTATTCTGCTCTCCGTTTTGGGGTAGATATGATTAACTGACGATATGTCTCGTGTATGAGTCGAACTTTTAAATTGGAGCGCAAGAAATGATTCATTCATGAAAACGTCTCTGTATTGAAAACTAGTTTTCTAGCTGAACACATTCTCTACCCAACGGGGTTATTCCTCACTCCGTTTTGGGGTAGATATGATTGATTGACGATATGTCTCGTGTATGAGTCGAACTTTTAAATTGGAGCGCAAGAAATGATTCATTCATGAAAACGTCTCAGTGTGGAAAACTAGTTTTCTAGCTGAACACATTCTCTACCCAACGGGGTTATTCTGCACTCCGTTTTGGGGTAGATATGATTAACTGACGATATGTCTCGTGTATGAGTCGAACTTTTAAATTGGAGCGCAAGAAATGATTCATTCATGAAAACGTCTCTGTATTGAAAACTAGTTTTCTAGCTGAACACATTCTCTACCCAACGGGGTTATTATGCTATCTGTTTTCTCTTGTAGTTCAAGGTGGAAATAATTAAGAGGCATTATTTTCGGAGCACGCTTAATATTTATTCTGATGCTACTTAACACTGAAATGCATCTGATGCTCGGGCAAAAATAATCTCGATTTCCTTTTAAGAATTTTTGTTGTTGTTGTTGTATAGAAATCAATTAAGATCAGATATTATAGCAATGCAATAGTTATGTTCGAATTGATAGCGATTCCAAAAAGAAAAAAAAAGAAGCGATTAGGCTGATATTTCTTGAACAAACGGAAGAAAGCGAAAAGTCAATTGGATGTGGCCTGATTTCATTGAATTTTAAAATCTAAAATACGATGCGTCGTTTCAGCGAAAATATTCAATTTCTATGAATTCTTTAAATGAGGCTCTGAAGTAATAAAATATATTTGTAATACGACACTAAATGATTGAAACTGGTACGTTTCAAGCTTTTATCGTTTACGGATGAACAAAAAAAATGAATAAAAGAAAATGAAAACAAAATAGCGAATGTAATTTGCCGCTACTCATCGTGTATAAGTCGAGTGTGCATTTATTTAAAAAAAAATATTATTAATTACATAATAGAGATTATAAAAAAATGTGCCTTATGATTCATGTATAGGTCGAGTATTCGTTATTTTTTATGCAATACAGTGCGAGGAATATGTACTTTGCCGCTATCCATCGTGTATAAGTCGAGTGTGCATTCATTTTTTCGATTTATTCTTATATAATAGAGATTATAAAACTGCCGTATGACTCATGTATAGGTCGATTATTCCTCAATTTCTTCAGTTTATTCATTTATATTCCAGATATTAGAAAGAACCGAATAACTCGTGTATAGGTCGAGAATTCATTATTTTTTTATGCAATGCAGTGTTAGGAGTATGTTATTTGCCACTACACATCGTGTATAAGTCGAGTATGCATTTATTTAAAAAAAATTATTCTTACATAATAGAGATGATAAAAACGTGCCTTATGATTCATGTATAGGTCGAGTATTCATTAATTTCTTCAGTTTATTCCCATATACTCCAGATATTAGAAAGAACTGTATAACTCGTGTATAGGTCGAGTATTCATCATTTTTTTATGCAATGCAATGCTAGGAGTGTGTAATTTGCCACTACCCATCGTGTTTAAGTCGAGTATAAATTCATTTTTAAAAATTTATTCTTACGTAATAAAGATTATAAAAGATGCCTCATGATTCATGTATAGGTCGAGTATTCATCAATTTCTTCAGTTTATTCCCATATACTCCAGATATTAGAAAGAGCCGTATAACTCGTGTATAGGTCGAGTAATCATTATTTTTTCAACAATGCAGTGCTAGGAGCATGTATTTTGCCGCTACCCTCCGTATATAAGTCGAGTATGAATCTATTTTTAAAAATGTATTCTTACATAATAGAGACTATAAAAAGTGCCTCATGATTCATGTTTAGGTCGAGTATTCATCAATTTCTCCAGTTTATTACCATATACTCCAGATATTTGAAAGAACTGTATAATTCGTGTATAGGTCGAGTAATCATTATTTTCTTATGCAATGCACCGGTAGGAGTATGTATTTTGCTGCTACCCATCGTATATGTCGAGTATGCATTAATTACTTCAATTTATTCTGATATAATACAGATTATAAAAAGTGCCCAATGACTCATGTATAGGTCGAATATTCATTAATTTCTTCAGTTTATTGCTATATACTCCAGATATTTGAAAGAACCGTATAACTCGTGTATAGGTCGAGTATTCATAATTAAAAATAATATTGTGACATAATAGAGATTATAAAAAAAGAGCCGCATGACTCTTGTATTGGTCGATTATTCATCAATTTCTTCAGTTTATTCCCATATACTCCAGATATCAGAAAGAACCGTATAACTCGTGTATAGGTCGAGTATTCATCAATTTCTTCAGTTTATTCCCATATACTCCAGATATCAGAAAGAACCGTATAACTCGTGTATAGGTCGAGTATTCATTACTTTTTATGCAATGCAGTGCTAGGAGTATGTATTTTGCTGCATGACTCTTGTATTGGTCGAGTATTCATTATTTTTTCCAGTTTATTATAATACAGCGGAGATTATAGACAGGTACCGTACAATTCGTGTATAGGTCGAGTATTTATTAAGTTCTTCAAATTATTCTTATGCAATAGAGATATAGACAAGTACCGTATAATTCATACATAGTTTGAATTTTAATATTTTAGCAACTCAAAATAATCTAAATAGGATGTGTCATTTCTACCAAAATATTCAATTCTGTATGAATTCTTTAAACGAGACTCTGAAATAATAGAATATATTTGTAATACGATACTAAATGACTACTGTTGAAAAAGAAATAAAATAAAAATGGTGAATATTTTTCATGGGCAGTGCTAGGGGTATGTACTTTGCCGCTAACCATCGTATATAAGTCGAGTATGCATTAATCACTTCAATTACTGACATAATATTGATTATATAAAAGTGCCGTATGTCTCATGTATAGGTCGAGTATTCATAATATTTTTTAGTTTATTGCCATATAATCTGAATATAGGAAATAACCGTTTAACTCGTGTATAGGTCGAGTATTCATTATTTTTTTAGTTTATTGCCATATAATCTAAATATAGGAAATAACCCTTTAACTCGTGTATAGGTCGAGTATTCATTATTTTTTTAGTTTATTGCCATATAATCTAAATATAGGAAATAACCCTTTAACTCGTGTATAGGTCGAGTATTCATTATTTTTTTTAGTTTATTGCCATATAATCTAAATATAAGAAAGAACCGTATAACTCGTGTATAGGTCGAGTATTCATTATTTTTTTTAGTTTATTGCCATATAATCTAAATATAGGAAAGAACCGTATAACTCGTGTATCAGTCGAGTATTCATTAATTTTGTTCTGTTCATTCTCATACAATGGTTGTTATAGACAAGTGCCGTATAACTCATGTACAGGTCGAGTACTTATTGATTTTTTCAATTTATTCTCATTCAATATAGATTAAAGAAATATACCATATAACTTGTGTATAGGTCGAGTATTCATTAATCTTTTCAGTTTATTCTTCATATAATCCATATATAGGAAAGAACCATATAACTCGTGTATAGGTCGAATATTCCTTATTTTTTTCAGTTTATTCTCATACAACCGAAATTATTGACAAATACCGTATAACTTGTGTATATAACAAGTATTCATTAATTTCTTCCATTTATTCTTATACAACGGAGATATACCGAATAATTTGTATATAGTTAGGATTTTAATTTTCAAACAACTCATAATAATCTAAACAGGATGTGTCATTCCAGCGAAAATATTCAATTCATATGAATTCTTTAAATGAGACTCTGAAATAATGAAATATATTTCTAATACAACAGAAAATGATTGAAAATAGTACGTTTCGTGCTTTTATCGTTTATTGAGGATAAAAAATAAAAGAAAGTAAAAACAAAAGGGTACCATCTATGGGTTAAGTAGAAGAAATGAGTTTAAGAAAAATGAGTTTTAGTAGAAACTTTTTAATACCCAACAAGAATAAATAAAACAAAACTTCGGATCAAAATAACCCAACAAGGATTGATATGTTGTAAAATTCAACCAACCAACCAGCCAATCTACCAACCAACCAACCAACCAACCAGCCAATCTACCAACCAACCAACCAACCAACCAACCAACCAACCAGTCAACCAACCAACCAACCAACCAACCAATAAGCCTATCTACCAACCAACCAGCTAACCAACCAACCAGCCAACCAGCCAACCAGCATTACAGGGTCCCATTTATGGGTCAAATAGATATATTTAGAGTTATTCGTATTCGATAGGTTGGTTGGATTATTGATTTTAACAGCATATCAA
>CM042149.1:117624935-117627435 GCA_023376005.1 Doryteuthis pealeii
CAGCCGGTAGAGCATCCGCATCGGAACCACAAGGTCCTGGGTTCGATAACAGCCATCGTCAACTCAACGCATGATTAGCTTAAATTGGATCTGTGCAAGAAAGTGGGGAGCTGATGTTAGGTGTGATGTTCCACTTCAGACACAAAGCAATCTCCCTGGCGAACTACTTTTGAAAAGGAGACAGACTCCCTCGTTGTTTGGCTGATACTGCGGCTAAACGGAATGTCGGAGAAGCCCTATCCGATCAATCGGCTTATCACGCCAAGCCCGAGCATTTATAGTTATTTACTAAGCATAGCTTAGATGTGGCACAAGGCCGGAAGTATGGAGCACCCAGTGAGAATCGAACTCACTAACAATGGTTTGCTAAGCTAGCATGCTAACCATTAGGCTACATGAGGTGCCTTTCTCTACCAAGCTTAACTTAGATGCGGTCCAACGCCAGGAGGATGGGGCGCCCAATAAGAATCGAACTCATTAACAATGGTTTGCGAATCTAGCATGCAAACCATTACACCACGTGAGATACTCAAGCCTGAGCCCTGTATGATGTCCACACTGTATTGTTTTATGGCAGACCCCAAAACTTTTTATCATATACGTGGAAGAAATTATTTTCATTAACTTCTTGTGTATCAATAAATTGGTGGAAATATATTTCATTTATTCAATAAATCGTTAGAAATAATTTCATTAAGTTAATTCAATCAACTGATAGTTTGGTTTGGTTTGGTTTGTTTTACGGCATATCAACCTCGGTGGGTCATTCAATGCCGATAAAGTTTTGAAATAAATTCATTCTTAATGGATACTCATTTTTTTTATAAACACATTTTTCTATTTAACCCATAGATGGGAACCTAACAGGTACTACCGTTCCGGCAGGGAGCAGTGGTGATGAAGGGGCGTTCCACATTCCCCAGACCCCCAGTACTGGAAAGAAATAATACATATCGATTTGTCCCATAAGTGGTACCCTAACAGATTCATTGAATAAGATCTTATTCAATGAACATACGTTTGATCAGCTGCAATTAATCGGTAACTCGATTAATTCAGTGGATTTAACCCTGATGAGCCTAACGACGAAACTCGAGTAGGTTTCTATTGTATCCATTTCTTTAATAAATTTACTCTACTTTGTATTGAGCACTTTGTATTTGTTCTATCGCGGACTTAACCCATGGATTCTGTGCACCTCCAACGATCGTACCCACATTCACCGGTAAGCCACCCTTTATCTATCTATCTCTATCTATCTATCTATCTCTATATATATATATATATATATATATATATATATATATATATATATATATCCAACTCTGCCTCTTTCTTTCTCACATTTTATGTTTCTATGTATAAGTGCTTCTTTCTATTTAGAATTTTGACTTTTTTTCTGCCGATATATTTATGCCTCCCAACTGTCCACGGACAGAATGCGCCACTCGATCAGTTTTAAGAGGAGCGCCCTTGTAATAACGATGAGAGCGACTAGCTTGTTAACTTCGAGGATAAGTAAAAAAGTAATGCCATTTTGTTTAGCACAGATATAATTACTAACACAGAAACATGTATCATACATCAAAATGAAGCTGGTCCTCTGTGGATCGCATCCATACTTCTCCAATAGTCACCGTTTCTCTCAATAGCAATTTTCCCCTTTGAGTGAGAGTATGTATCCCTGCCCAGTAAAACTCTGTTGACTGTTCTTTGAGCCACTTCTTCATTACAGGTTTCACTTCCTCATTAGTGGATTAATGTTTGCCTCAGACTATCATCTCTTCAGTCCCATGAAAGAGGGTGTGAGTGGCAAATATTATTCCATAGACAAAGAAGTAAAATCTGTAGTGAAGAAGTGGTTCAAAGAACAAACAACAGAATTTTACGGGACAGGGATACTGTAACGTGCCTACTGCAGCAGATGCACAGACCACTGTGCCAAGAGGACGGTTGCAACGATGTTGACTTTCCTAGCAGGATTTTCTTTCTTTATAAAATTTATTTCTTCAGAACAGATATTCAAGAGAGAGAGAGAGAGGAAAATCTCATTCAGTTTCGTTCCCTGTATCTTATTTAAGTTTGCTTTGTATTCTTCGTTATGTCCGACTTAATTTATCTACTGTCTTCGGCTATTATTAAATTCCAATTTAAATCCAAAACTACCTCAGGTCCGTTCCATCCGAGCATCTAATCCCAACTGACTTTGCCTTTCAGGGCAGATGTATTTTATGCTATATCGTTCGGAACATTCCAGAAGAGGAACATTCTCGAAGATCCTGAACACGTATTCTTGTACTTTAATTATCTTGGTCACTCCTCAGTCATCTGGTCACCCAATCAAAGGAGACTAGCCCCTTTTTCAGTCGCCATTAAGTCTTATTTTTGGCGGAGTTATTTAGAGAAGAAAAGTTAGGAATTAGTTTTGTTTATTTCTAAGTAGTAATAGGAACTTAATTATCTCTCTTGGGTTACTGGGGACACCTGTTTTAATCATTGG
>CM042149.1:117632435-117657435 GCA_023376005.1 Doryteuthis pealeii
ATTATATTGTTCATTAGTTTATATTTGAGAACCGATAGTGTGTTTTCACATTTATAATTTATAACTTTGAACCAAGCCATTTATTCAGTCCACTGAGGTATCATGTTCTCATTCCGCTAACAATAAATGGGGTATAGGTGTTAAGCTGTCTTAATTATTATTCTATGTTACTGCTTCCCCTGACCAGGATTGAAACCAGCAGTTTAGAGTTCAAAGTTCAGTGATGGCTCCCGATTACGACAATAATTTTCCTGATTACGACAAGAAGGTTTCCCGAGTTCGAGAAGGTTCCCGAGTCCGACAAGAAATACCTGAAGAAGGCCGGAGGGCACATCGTCTGAAACGTTGTACAGATAACAATGAAGATGAGGACAATAGTCCAAATAATACAAATAACACTAATTACCAAGCCACATGTAAAAATTCAGAGAAATCCATGATTACTGAACAGCAAGTTTGATCTTCACCGGGTGCCCCATACTGGCCACCTTGTTTCACATACTAACTACCTCTGCTACTGCGTCCTGGGTATAACATTAAACTTCCTCTAGTGATGAACTTCCAATTTTGGAGTTATTGCCTTATAGCAAACCCCAACACTTTTTATTATATATGTGCTAGAAGATAATGTCTGAGGATCTGGGATCATGGGTAAACTCTATTTGATAGTGAAGTCCCAATTCTGGAGCACTGTAGAATGTGGAGAACCCCTTCATTGCCATCACTCCCAGGTCCACTCTGTCCCGGAGTGGTAGTACCTCTTAGTCCTATTTATGGTTTAAATAGATAAAGAATGAGTTTTCAAAAAATGTGTTTAAAAATAAATTGAATACCCAACAAAACAAATGTCTTTGGTATAAAATGACCCAAGGGTTGACATGCTGTAAAATCCGACCAACATAACCAACCTAACTTCTGCTACTACATCAATGAAAACTACTGCAACTACTACTGTGATTGGCTATGCTACTTTTAATACTACAGTAACGATCCTCTCAGTAAAATCATTGCCATTAAGCGTAGTACAGTCACCACTAAAACTTTTATATTCATTACCATTACCCCTGTAATTTCACAACAACAACAACAATGATAATAATAGTAGTAGTAATAGTCACAATAGTTGCAATAGTAGCAGTATTAGTATTAGTAGTAGTGGTAGTAGTAGTATTGAGTGTGTCGGCGATGAAGACAACACAATAAAAATAATGAATGAGTGATTGAATAAATGTCGTTGACGTGTACTTGAAAATAGTATGATCGATTTTATTACATTCCTTTTGAATTCGATTGAGGAAAATCTTAATTAGAGAGTGCCTCCCCACCCAAAAACAAAACAAAAAAAATGCAAGTTTATATTCAGATTGGCACAAGGACAGAAAAAAAACTGGGTCGGTTAATACCCAGAGAGAAAGACTGCACATGCGTAGTTGATTATTCCTGAAAGCCAGCCGCATATGACCATGAAAATAATGAAGAGACAACGTTAATCCAGTTTGTCCGTCTTTTAAACAAGCACAGAGCTTATATTAAGTCTTGCAGACGTAAATTTTCCGCCCTGTCGCTTGGGGTGTTAAATACACTGACTGCACCTCTGCAGAGGGGTAAGACTCACCCAATGGGGCAACCTGTTGACCATGGGTGGCGACCCGTGATACTTGAGTATAGAACCAAGGTGGCTTTGCAGTCATTGTTTGTGTTGTTATATCCACATTTTCCTCTACTCTCAATCACATTTTGTCGGATTTATTCAATCCTTCACTTCTCACAAAAATGTAGATATAAACTTACAATAAACACAATTCCCTAACCTCTAGGCAATAGATAATTCGCGACAGGTTGACTTGCCGTTAAAATCAATCAATAATTCTGCGCACATGACTTGCAGCGTCTTGTGTATTATAAAAGCTTAGGAAATGTTTTGCATGCAAAAAAAAAAAAAAAAAAAATCTAAAAACAAATGAACAAAAAACAAAAAGAAAAGAAAAGAAAAAAAAAACTATCAACGGCTTTTGAAACCAATAAAAAACTATAGTGAGCTGATGATGTGAATTCAGTGGAAACGGGGTTTCGATTCAATGCCTTCATAAAACTAAAACCTTTGCTGCTCAACCTACGAATTGTAGTGCCCTCTGCTACAGTTTTGATTTTCAAAGCTAAAAATGTGTGTGTGTGTGGGGGGGGGGGTGAGTGAGCGCGTGGGTAAAAAATTGGGTGTAGGGGTGAAAGGGTAGAGGGGAGTCTGAAAGAAAAGGAATCGTCCGTCGAAAATGGCATTGTTAGCGGGAACAACTAACTTCAAAGAAAAGCAGCTCAATTATATTAATAATTCCATGAATCCGTTTGAATTCTAAGTCATAATGGTTTCTGGCTTCAGCGGGTGGGTTGAACTAATGCGGGTAAAGATGCCTTTTTGCGCATATTCCCCCGAATATAAGCGAAGGAAGGGCGCACAGCCTCTCAAAGAATAAAAATAATTCGATCAGTTACAATATATATATATATATATATATATATATATATATATATTATATTGTATATATATATTCATATATACAGTTACAATATATACATATATAGTAACAATATATATATATAATATAAATCATTACAATATATGTATATATATCGTTACAATATATATATATATATATATATATATATATATATATATATATATATGAATACGTCCGTAATGAAATAGGATTTATTTTACGCTTCAAATGTTATTTTCATATAATCTCCTACGTAGTCAATAAATTCAATTTGCAACTAAAGATTAATCTTAAATATCGAATTTCCCTGTCGGTGATGCTTAGAATAAGCTGACTGCATACTCTGCCGAATTGTAAGGTCCTCTCCTCCCAAGGGTTTCTTTGCTGAATCAAAGTAATTATTCTTTAAAAATCGTTACGAAAATGAATAAAATCAGATAAACCCAACACAGACAACCCTGTTGGCGAGGCTTAGAATAGCTTGCAGAGGATAAGACCCCCCCCCTGTGAGTCTCCAGTTCTGGGGATTTCGGGAATACGGAGTACCCATTTATTGCCATTACTCCCAGGTCTACTGTGGTAGTACCTAGTATGGGTCAAATAGATCTGGTTGAAAATTACTTGTATCCAATAGAACAGTATACTATTAAAAATTCTAGGGAAAAAATAACCGTGAACGGATTGAGGTGTCGTTAAAATCAATCAATCAATAAATGTTACGTATCCAACATTATGCAATGAAAATATCAGATAAGAATTATTAGAGTGAATAGGGAAGACTGGGCTCAAATTTAGTAGGGCAAATAGTAGGGCAGATTGGACTCTGTAAATCCAAATTAGAACGGTAAATAGTAGGGCAGACTGAACTCCTTAGCCATGGTTATGGAACTAGTCTAGGAGAAGGAAAACTCTGAATTCAGAACATATTCTTCCTTGCGTCACATTTTACACATGGTTTAGTAAATACTTCCATTATACAGACAGAGTAAAAAATAAAAAACACCCTCCGGGCGATGTAAAAATAGATATTTCAAACATATTGCCTGAGGTGGGAGTAAAAAATTCAATGTCAGCGAGTTTGTACCCTAAGTAAGTAAAATCATCAAATTCATTAAAGGATTAAAAAAATAAAACAATTTGAAATGTAAACTTTAAATATGTATTAAAATAAAACAAATGTATTTATTAAAACTTGTTTTAAAAACAATGAGGACTGTATAATGTTGCATGTTCAAATTTTGAGTGTATTTATTCTATGTTATGACGATGTTGGGTAATGTGACGTAAGCAGTGACGTAACTTTTGTTACAGACAAAAAACCAGAAGCAAATCTCCATTATTAATAGATGTGAAATTATTGGATGCTTAAATATTTTCCACATTAAAAAATACATTGAAAAATGTGCTCTGTTCAATTCACCCATATTTTAAAATCTACTAAAAATCAAATGACTCATAGATTTATTTTTCGACACTTTTTTTACTGACAAAGATTTTATGGATATTGATTTAACAGTTCTTTGTGAATTAATTACCATCATTTTTATGTCAATGGGTATCACTTTTTTCAGTAAGTGCGTAGTAACTGCTAATAGATAATGGCTTAGTATTCTCAGTTTCCCCTTAATTCGTCCGCAATGTCGGTGAGGCTGTAGAATACGCCGTTTGCACCTCTTTAGAGTGGTAAGTAAAGTCCACAAGGTGGATAAAATCGGTATCAGCCAGACTGCGAGGAAGTATATCTCCCTTTCACTAGCGCTAGACCAAGAAGATTGTTTTTGGCCTCTGAGGTGGAGCGCCACACCTACCATCATCTCTTCACTTTAACGCACAGATCTCTGTGCTACTCATACGCTGAATTGGTGATGGCGAACCTTAAACCTTGTGGTTCCAAGTCGGACGCTCTAACGACTGAGCTAAGACCTCCCCCCAATTGGGCCAACTTTTGTCGAGGGTGACAACTCAACATGCATGAGGATGGGAACCCGGTGGCTAAACGGTTCATGTAACACTCCACTTTAGCCTTTACTCAGGCAAGACGGTCGGTCGGAGAGGTCCCCTCCGACCAATCGGCTGGTCATGTCAAGCCCTAGTACCTATATGATTGTCCCGACTCTATTGCCCTTATGGCAAATTCCCAACCCTTTTTATCATATATGCTATTATTTGGTGGCTGCGGGTCTTAATGTCCTGGAAAAGACGTTAAACTGCATTTAATGGTGAATTTCCAATGCTGGAGCTCTGGGGAGTGTGGAGTACCCCTTCATCGTCATTACTCCAAGGTCCGTTCTAACCTGGAGTGTTAGTATTTGCTATGGTCATATCTATGGGTTAAAAAAAATGGTTAGTGAAAATGTGTTTTAAACTTGACAAGACGGTTTGCATTTCACAGTGCGATAAAATCCTGGGAAAGGTGTGCATCCAATTACTCTCTCTTCAGTTATGTGTAAATAGTAGGACAGACTGGGCCTTTTAACTTTGGATAGGTTAACCAGTCTAAAGTTTAGCATAAGCCGTTACTCGCCTGTTGTTGTCTACAGACTTGAGTTCTCTGGTGATTGTAAAAACATATCCCTTAAATATATATCAATTAATTGCTCACCCCAGACTGACAGCCGCTGATGGCCACAAGGGTAAGGAACTTGGCAGGCAAAAATTATGTTGGGCTTCGATCCCGGCTAGAGGAAGGTGTTAAAAAGTCGAGCCGCGCCGATGAGAAGTAAACTTAGAAACACGCGTCTATGAATGACTAGTATATATATATATATATATATATATATATATATATATATATATGATGAGAAACTTGTGCGCAAAATATTTTAAGTGGAAAGAGGCTGCACAGACCCCAGTCCACTATCTTGGCAGTCCGCAGTTAGTCCAGTGGCAGGGGAAAGTCTACATCTGCAAGTCCAGAATTAGTAAATATATATATATATTTACCAACCCTTCCGCACGAGCAGGATGTGACACAGGTCAATTTCTTAAGTGGAGTTCAACAGGTTTGAATTCAGAGTTTTCCTTCTTCCAACCGGTTGCCTAACAAGGTTGAAAAGCCCAGTCTGCCCTACTATTTGTCCATAGCTGGGGTTGGTAAATATATAAAGGCGCCTACCTCAGAGCATTAGGTTGGAGACATTTTTGGTATATTTCGTTCTTGGTCGGTCGCGTGAAAAAGTAGCTCTGAAAGACTTAGAATTTTTTTTTATAGTCTGCTCTCATCAGCCCTTTTATTTTCTCACTGCTCACGAATCGTCCCACCCCACACACTGATATGTATATAAAATGTGAGTATACAAAATGGAATTAAATTCGACGATTTGATGAAAGGTAAAAGAAAAAACAATGTCTTCTACAATAGTTTTTATTTTATTTTTAAAATAATTTCATTAGGTTTACATTGTATAAACAACACAAAGTCAAAACAGGCGCTTGTTAGCATAAATTATACAATTGTTTTTTTTCCTTTTAACTTTCATCGTACACACACACGCACACACACACACACACACACACACACACACACACACACACAACAAAATATTCTGCTCCGAAGAAGACTTTTTTTTTTAATTCTCAAGTGTTATCTTTCTCTATTATTATTATTATTATTATTATTATTATTATTATTATTTTTCTATTTGAAATAATACTAAATAGGATATTACGTATACAAAAACAAATACTTGATCGAAACACGTGTGGGCAATTCAATAAATATTCCTTTTCATTTATCTTGCAACATAATTGTCGGATTCACTTTCATTTTTCTCACTTACACACACACACACACACACACACACACACACACACATATATATATGTCTTATATGTCTTCATAGCCTTTTGTGAACACACACACACACACACACACACACACATATATATATGTCTCTATTCATAGCCTTTTGGGTGCACACATACACACACACACACCACACACACACATACACACATATATATGTCTCCGTTCATAGCCTTTGTGCACCGATCTCTCCCTTTCGGAGAAAGTGCAGTTACCTATACAATACTGCACACCTGATGCGTCTAGAAACCGATAAATGCATCTCGACGGTGTAATCAGAGCTTTTGAAGAGGAATCGCCATTGTGTTCAGGTAGCGGCAATACTTTTCATATTAATGGTATGGGGCTTGGGGTGGGTAAGCAAGCAAGCAAGCACATGACGCCTAACGCCACCACCGGACCAAAAGAAAGTCTTCCCAAACACACCCTTCGGCGTCGATGGTGGTGTAAAAAAAAAAAAGGGACGATATCGTTTTATTACACACGTCTGCTCGCTGAAAAATGGGGCAAGACTCCGAGGAGACAAAAGGATTGGCCGGTTTGCAATTGAAGTAAACGTTGCATGCTGTTTAGTAGTTCTTTGTGCGGGCAGAAGGCGGCCACGGGAGCCCGTCGGGTGAGGGTAGGGGTTGTTGGCGTTACTCATTCTTTGGGTATTGATTAGGGGTGGTGTGTAGGGGGTGAGGTGGATGAGGCACGTCATAGTCACGTGGGTGGCTTGTTGCCTACATAACCGCCAATGAATGTTCTGAATGACCAGGGTCGAAATTCTTTAGTGTAGACGATTCGGTTAATTTCACAAAGCTCACTCGAGTAACCCTGAGTAGTAATATATATATATATATATATATATATATATATATATATGTATATATATATTGCGTATATATACATACGAATGTATGGCATATATATATATATATATATATATATATATATATACTGATAGCTATATAATATACTATATATTCAGATATATAGTGCATATATATGTCTATGTAAAATATATATATATATATATATATATATATATATATATATATGAAAGTAAGTAAAGTTGTCGGGGCGGCCTAATGTCGGTATCAGCCAGACAGCGAGGGAGTCAATCCCCATTTCATTAGCGCTAGACCAAGGAGATTATTTTAGCTTCTGATGTGGAGCGCCACACCTACCATCAGCTCCTCACTTTACCACACAGATCCCTGTGCTACTCATTGGCGAGTGCTGGTATCGAACCAAGAACCTTGTGATTCCTAGCCGAATACTCTACCGACTGAGATGTATATATATATATATATATATATATATATATTACTTATTACACGTATATATATATATATATACTTCGTATATACACATACACTCATATGTGTGTTTTTGTATACATATTGCATATATATATGTAAACTCTGGATGTATATATATATATATATATATATATATATATATGTATATATGTATAATATATTCTATATATATATATATATATATATATATATATATATATATATATATATGTGTGTGTGTGTGTGTTGTGTGTGTGTGTGTAAAAATCTCTCTCACCCTCTAACCCCTTTCTCTCTCACTCTCAAAGTGAATATCATAGCGAGATTCTTTTTAGTGCAATAGAATTACGAAGCTCTCCAACGACAAAAAAAAAAAAACAACATAAAAACAAAAACAATAACAAAAACAAAAAAAAAAAAAAACATTTCCGTACAAATTGCAACTGTATTGATATTTTTTATGGCATCTGAGTACTTTTAAATCACCTAAATTATCAATATGATATAGATATCTAAAACTTCCCTCCTTTTTGAATAGAAGCAGAAATATCATCAAGGAGTGCTGTTACAGCAGGGGCCCAACAGTCCTATATATCATCTAACACACACACACACACACACACACACACACACACACACACACACACACACACATATATATATATATATATATATATATATATATATATATATGGGAGTAAATATGGAAAATAAATCCAACAATATAAAAAAATTTTGAAAAAACAAGTGTTCCGAAAATGGGATGAATTTAATTATCGATGTTTAAACATTTCGGTTACATTGAACCTTCATCAGGATGTCTCTTGGGGTGAAGAAAATGATGGATGTTTTTATATGTGACAGGAGATGAAAATCTTTTTAGTTATGTAACTGTATTTGATCAGCGTTTTATTTTTGAAAGGCAAGTCGCGATCCACACATGCGAAGATGTCATGACGCGTGACGCGTGATGCAACTCGAAGAGATGCAAAAGACGAGAAAAAGTATTAATGGACTGATTATTTTTAAGAGAACAACGGGAACAAAGTGGGAATGATAACTAAATAAATAATTAAAAGAAGCCTACTATTTAGTAATTATTTAACACTATTTTATCTAGAAACAGAGATATATTAAGGAATTCATGTTGATTATTAAGGGAACAAAGTGGGAATGATAACTAAATAAATAATTAAATGAAGCCTGGTATTTTGGAATTATGTAACACTATTTTAGCTAAAAACGGAGATATATTAAAAAAACATGTCGATTATTAAGGGAGGGCAAAAGCGAAATTGCACAGGCTTCAAAAATCTGTCGTAGTCTTTTATTATGAATATGGGCTAATATTGTGGCATCATTAAAATTAAAGTTATGATCCGTTTCAGACACATATATATATATATAAAAAGTAATTGGTAATTTGCTTGAAGCATTGTTAAGTATGTTATAATATATTAATATTTTGAAGGCCAATACAATGCGTATGAAAAATAAAAACAAAAATATTAATATATTATAACATAAATAAAATCTTTTTGTTTTTATTTTTCATGCGCATTGTATTGGCCTTCAAATATTAATATATTATAATATATATATATATATATATTATATATATATATATATATATATATATATATATATATATATATATATATATATATGCCACCTGAATTCGACTTGCTGAGTTATCTATTTAACTATTGTTTTGATTTCTGCGTCGGTACATTTAAAAGTTTTAGATAAAATAGATTTTTAAAAAAATCAAATAAAATCTCTAGAAAATCCCCCCCCCCCTGCAAAAAAAAAGAAAACCTCGTCTGAATATCTAATTTTATCTTCTTTTTTTTTTCAATTTCCCGCCTTTTTATGAGGTCATTGGTCAAATTAAATCATGTCCGCTTCCTTTGTTGGGTGATCTTGTCAGACACACGTTTGTTTCCACCGGAAGAAGCGGAGAAGAAGATAAAAGACAAGAAAGAAAAAAAAAAACGTCTTTCTTTGGTTGAGATTTAAACAATTCTTTACTAATCTGTTTTACTTAAATTTCATTATTTTTTTTTTACTGCGTAGCAAACAGATATTGCTATCGTGATCTATGGACTTGTTTGTACATCATGAAAGTAAACGTATAGGTGCCGGGGTAAGGGGAAACCGGATATGTCTATTTTCGGTTTTATGTAGATGGAAAGACACGAGAATAAGCATATATATATATATATATATATATATAATATATATATATATATATATAGTGTGGGATGGTCACTGTTTCAGCTTTTGCTGGAATGGCGTACCAAAGGCAGTATTATTGGTAGAGTGCTCACTATAAAATAGAGCTGTTATATTAAACAGTTAAAATCCTCTTCCCATTCTGTAAGTGATGACAGTCTAATGGTTAAGGTGTCGGACAGACACCCAGCCGATAGGATTTCAATTCCGGTTGTAGGTAGCTTAGAAAATTTCTGTCCACACTGAAGAAACTTAATAAGTCGAAACACGTGTCTGTGATGATCCTATATATATATTTTAAAAAAAAGAAAAAAAGAGAGAAATAAGAAATTACAGTTATTCGCCCATTCATAAAGGAGGAGAAGAAGAAAGAGAGGAAAAAAAGGAGAGTAAAAGGAAATAAGAAGAGAAATTATAACCACACAAATAAAAAAACATAAGCACGTCATTTCTGAAAATACACTCTGATGATGAAGCTTTGCTTTGAAATCGATTAGACATATAAAACATCTTTTTGTCTTTATTTTTTTACGCATTGTATTGCCTTCGAATTTTATTATTTATATATATATATATATATATATATATATATATATATATATATATATGTGTGTGTGTGTGTGTGTGTGTGTGTGTGCACATATATATGTATGTTGGTGGGTGTATATCCGTGTGTGTATATTCCACATGTTAATCTTGATATTAGTAATTCCTTTTGTTGTGTTTAATGATTCTAAAAGCATAAAACTATTAGTTGAATTTGTTTACTGAACTTTTCAAATGGCATTGTTATTATATGAAAAATATGAACACGATTAATTCAATAAGAAATAACAAATACAAATATTGCTATCGTGATCTATGGACTTGTTTGTACATCATGAAAGTAAACGTATAGGTGCCGGGGTAAGGGGAAACCGGATATGTCTATTTTCGGTTTTATGTAGATGGAAAGACACGAGAATAAGCATATATATATATATATATATATATATATACTATAGTGTGGGATGGTCACTGTTTCAGCTTTTGCTGGAATGGCGTACCAAAGGCAGTATTATTGGTAGAGTGCTCAATATAAAATAGAGCTGTTATATAATATAATGAAATAAATATATAAAGGTTTTACATATCTATTTATTTGGGTGACAAAGGAACATTCACTTGTGAACATAAACACGAACATAATGGCGGCTAAAAGTGGCCTTGAAGCGAGTTAGAAAAGAGAAAGAAACGCCAATAGAAACAGCAAAAAAGAAAACAAAGAAAGGAAAGTAGGACCTTGATGGAAAAAAAAATTTGGCGAAGAGAAAAAGAAAGAAAGAAAGAAAGAAAGAACGGTAAAAAGTAAAGACAACGATAAGAAAAAAGAAAAAGAAATAGAAAGAAAGTAAAAGGATAAAGAGTGGGAGGGCAATCACTGAAAGTAAATAAACCACTAATCGTCCTCCGGGCGGCGTAATGTCGGTAGCAGCCAGATAGCGAGAGAGTCTATCCCCTTTTCACTAGCGCTAGATGAAGGAGATTATTTTAGCGTCTGAGGTGGAGCGCCACACCTACCATCGGCTCCCTACTTTACGGCACTGATCCCCGTGCTACTCATACGCTGAGTTGGCGAGGACCGGTATCGGACACAGAACCTTGTGGTTCTTAGGTGGCCTAATATCAGTATCAGCCATACAGCGAAGGAGCCTATCCCCTTTTCATTAGCGCTAGATGAAGGAGATTATCGACACACCTACCATCAGCTATTCATTTTACCGCACAGATCCCTGTGCTACTCAAAGGCTGAGTTGGCGAGGGCCGGTATCGAACCAGGAACCTTGTAGTTCCAGTTCGAACGCTCAACTGACTGAGCTAAACCGGCCCTAAAAAAAAAAAAAGAAATGAAAAAAAAATTTGATTGAAAGCAATTAAACGTTGATGGATGAAAAAATTGGAGAAAGGAAAGAAAAAGAAAGAAAGAAAGAAAGAAAAGAAAAAGAAAGAAAGAAAAGAAAAAAGAAAGAACAATAAAAAAAAACCCAAAGAAGATAAAACAAGAAAAAAGAAAAGAAAAAAAAAGATTATATCATAGAAAGTAACGAGTGAGAAGAAAGGGGAGACAATCAGTGAATGAAAGACAGAAAGAGCGATTCTACAAACCAGAAATTGTTTGCGCTTCATTCATGAATGCTACAGAATGACCCTTTCAGCATTAAGGCCACCGGATCTATAAAACATTTCAGCCATAAAATTCCCCGTCCCGTGCGCATGCGCAGGACTTTAACGGTCATAATGGCGGCTTTCTCCCCCAACGAGTTTCTCTCACAATTGACGCCTATGAAAGCAAGCGTCAAACATAGATAAACCAAAGATGAACGTACATTACACGGACATTGTCTGTAGATTCAACTGTTTCATACTTATGACCCTTCTTCGCTTTCATGGACGAAGCTTAGTAAATGACCACTGGCAATAAGTGTGGCCATTTGTACGGAACATTCCTTTAGAAGAAAATAGAATGAATTTATTGAACTACGTTAAGAGATATTCCAGTTATAAACACGAAAAATCCCAGATTGATTGTGTGGGCGTCAAAGAAGACCTGGGAATCAGCAATAGACAATATATATATATATATATATATATATATATATATATATATATAGAGAGAGAGAGAGAGAGAGAGAGAGAGAGAGAGAGAGAGAGAGAGAGAAGAGAGACAGACAGACAGACAAAGACAGACAGGAAAGCAAGGTGAGAGAATTTGAGATAAACCTAGATGACTAGATAGAGAGAAATAGTCACATGTAAGATTATATATATATATATATATATATATATATATATATATTAGAGAGAGAGAGAGAGAGAGAGAGAGAGAGAGAGAGAGAGAGAGAGAGAGGAGAGGGGAATAGAGAGAGGAAAGAGAGGCAGAAAGAGAAAGAGCAATGAAAACAGAGTGAGAAGGGGGATTGTTGTTCCCTTAGACAGACAAGCTAAGCTTAATGAGTAATTTACATTTATATATATATATATATATATATATATATATATATATGTGTGTGTGTGTGTGTGTGTGTGTGTGTGTGTGTGTGGGTCGAGGCCGTTTTTCGAACATTGGACTTCACAGTCACAGAAGGCGCTGCAACACACATATACGCGCAAAAATGTTTTGTGTAGGTTATGCATACGTATTGGTATACGAGGGCTTGTATCTTGTATGTGATTATTAATGTGTGTGTGTGTGTGTGTGTGTGTGTGTGTGTGTGCTGTGTACTATGGGAGGTCTAAAAATGTCTCGTTGATGTATGTACGTATCATTGTGTAGCTAAGTCGGTGTAAGTGTTTGAGCTGTTGGGTTTGACCGAATAAAATTTCCATTATATTTGATATGCTCATTAAAGCTAAGAAGCCAGATATAGCATCCTCACAGCAAGTAAGAAAATTATTATTTTTTTATATTTAAAACGTATGAATAATGTGAAATATCATGATATCATGAGACATGTTGTGGTGTATTATATAATACTAGTATATCATATGTGATGTTTTATAGTTTAATGGTAATCGTAACGCGTATTACGGTGGTTATATTATATTGTGTTAAAATGATACCCGTATTAGTAATATATTATTATCATTATTACTAAATAATATATGCACCATCTGAGAGCAAGTATTTAAGTTTTAATGTAATAAAATATATTAAATTAGAAAGGCTAATTAAACTAAATAAAAATGCAGATAAAAAGATTTGAAACAGAGGGAGTTATAATCGAAAAATAGAACAACTGAAACTTACGCTTTCATCACTTCTATCTTTCATTGCTAAAGTTTCCTAATCTAACTATTTAGTTAAATTAGGAAGTAAAGAATAAAATTAGTGATTTCTTGTTAATTGATTTCTTTAAAGATTTATCCCCGAGATTTTTGCTCATATTCGTTAAGATAAAACCAAACAATTAGAAATCAATAATACTAAGTGCATATTAATTAAAATCAAAATTTTAATATCAATATGCAAATTAGCTTTCTCTTTCACACTGTAAACCGGTATTTTGTTGTATATCTTCTTATTATAATGGAGATTGTGTGTTTTTCTGTCTGTAACTATATTACTACTCAAGTCACAATTCCCTTAGTTATTAACATCACATTCTCCATGATAGTATTTGTATTTAAACCCCAATTATTAATAAAATTGTTTTACATTATTAATACAGTTAACCATATCTAAATACAAACAACATGCAATTATATTTATATATACAACAAAATAGCGGTTTACAATGTGAACAGGAAGGCTAATTTACATATTGATATTAAAAAATCGAATTTAATAAATATGTGCTCAATGTTATCGATTTCAAACTGTTTGGTTTTATTTTAATGAATATAAGCAAAAATCTCTTCAATGAATCTTAAATGAAATCCATTAACAAGAAAAAATAACTGTCATTTTATTCTTTGCTTCCTCTTTTAACTAAATAATTAAATTAGAAAAAATAACAATGAAAGACGAGAGTGATGGAAGAGTAAGTTTCAGTTGTTCTATTTTTCGATTATACCCCTCTGTTTCAAATCTTTTTATCTGCATTCTTATTTAGTTTCATTAGTCTTTCTAATTTAATACAATATTTTATTACATTAAAACTTAAATACTTGCACCCGGAGGGTGCATATATTTGCTAGTATAAATAAAATTGCATGTTATTCGTATGTAGATATGGTCAACAGTATTAATAATCTACAACAATTTTAATAATAATCGATAATAATAATATGCAATAGAATATGGCTGACTGCCGTAATCGGGGAAAATGAATGTCGTAAAACGGTCTTATTTACGACACCCTCTACCCGATCATGGTTTGTTTTGTCTATGATAAGACCATGATTGGCAAGAGGAAAGACTACGTAGCCGAGCTTTTCTCAACAAAATCAAGCATCTCCTCACAAACAAAACGTTTTTTTTTTTCTCAGACGAGAAAAATATTTCTACCCGGTTCAAATACTGTGTTTGAATTTGAACTCGTTTCGTCAATTTTATTTTGTCGATGTTAGTAATCGTTGTGTATAAGCCAGAGAAGGAATAAGCTACCGCGTAAGTGCACAGAAGAAGAAGAAAAAAAAAGAAGAAAAAAATAATCAAGAAGCAAACCCTTCACCAATTCAACTATGAAAGGTCAGCCTACCTTTTGCTTGACTTTTACGTGAGGAAGACTTTGTGCGTCAGCTGATTCGATGACTTCGTCCCTTTCAGGATTAACCGTCAATACCTGATGATGTTATAGAAAAATAAAATGATGGCGATTATTATCATTATCGTTATTGGTAAATGACTTACTGTTAATGGGTTGCGGGTTAGCCAAATTGTTTGTGGTTAGACTTCCGGCGTTCAAGTGTCATTAATCCCATCTGTGAGCGTGCACATAATTGCATTCGATAATTCACGCATGCGCATTAGTATGCATCATCGATCTATTGACCTATCATTGCAAATCGATATCTAATGGCCGTGCTATCACGTGATTGCTATCAATCAGTTTTTAGAGTAAAGGGCGGGTTAAATCCTACTTAACGGGCATAAATTCCATCATCGCATGTCACCCCGCCGAATGAAAAAAAATACTAAATATCAAGGAATTAACCGAATTTAATGAAATTTTAGTATTGATATATTAATGAATAAAAGATATAATGCACCAGTTATTTTATTTAAAAACGTTTACATTTTTTCTGGTAAATTAACTTTGAACCACGTATGTTTGTAAATCTGTGTTACGCCTCAAAGATACTTTTTTCAAAGTTAACTGACCTGAAAAAAATTTAAGACTTTTCAAATAAAATAACTCATGCATTATATTGTTTATTTATTCATATATCAACTGTGAAAATTTCATTAAATTTAGTTAATTCTTTGATTTTTTTTTTTTCTTTCATACGATGGTGGAATTTATGTCCGTTAAGTAGGATTTAACTAAAGGGTGTTTCCACGACATTTTGATTATTGCTATAAACCTTATTTCCCCGAAAATAAGACCTACCTGCAAAATAAGACCTAGCGTGATTTTTCTGGATTATTTTAATATATATATATTTACAACTTTCTGCACGAATAGAATACGACACAAGGTTGATTTCTTAAGCGGATTTTAGGGTTTGAATTCAGAGTTTTCCTTCTCCTAGACTGGTTAAAAGCCCAATTTTCCCTACGTATGCTTCTCAAATTCCCATGTTCCTTTTTACCATTTTTTTTTTTTTTTAACGAGGGCTTATTTTCAGGGCAGGGCTTATATTAACATAATCTGGACGAGGCCGTTTGCATTTCACATTGCACTAATACTTTTGGAAAAAGTATGAATCTAACTATTCTCCCTCCAGCTATGGGTGAATAGAAGACAGACTTGGATTTTTCAAATTGGTCTGGTACCCAGTCTTGGAGAATGAAAAATCTGAGTTCAAACCAGTTAAGCGCTGTTTAAGTAATTAACCTTGTAAAGGGGTTGGGTAAGTACATAAGTATGTGCCGATAGTATAGTTTATCATAGTTTTGACAAATTTTCAGTGTTCAAATGCAAATGTCCACAAACGGTGGGATGCAACAGAATTTTAAATTTTTAAGTGGAGTATAGCTGGTTTTCTTTCTCCTAGCACAGTTATCGGGTAATATTATATTTAAGTGCCTAAAATCCACCATAAAATTGTACTTGTACATTATTTGAAATGAACTTAATTGTTATTAAAAAGACATTTTAGGATATTTTGGAAAAAAAACTACATTAAAATGGATTCAAAAAGAACAAAGGGACTTAACTCTCATTGCTTTGAGAATTAAGTCATTTTAAGACTTAAATGAGAGTTAAGTCCCTTTGTTCATTTTCCGAGAAGAAGCTTGTAAACAATGGCAGCCATTTTTTTATTCAATGTAATTTTCACGGAGAAAACACGACGCTTTTCAAATCCATTTTAATGCATGTTTTTAACTCCGAAATATCATTTCATTAAATCTCTTTTTAATACCAATTAAGTCCCTTTCAAGTAATGCGCAAGTGCAATTTTATTGTAGGAATTTAATCACTTAAAGTTCAAGATTACCATTTTTCGTACGAAAGCAATGGAGTCCAGTCTGTCATTCCATGCAGCAAGACAAGCA
The DNA here is from genome assembly GCA_023376005.1 of Doryteuthis pealeii. Taxonomy (NCBI): domain Eukaryota; kingdom Metazoa; phylum Mollusca; class Cephalopoda; order Myopsida; family Loliginidae; genus Doryteuthis; species Doryteuthis pealeii. Next base: position 117,649,398 of record CM042149.1, read on the forward strand.
CAAAGACATTTTATTAACTTGATAAAAGAAGTAAGCAAATCAGACGATACATAATATCAATTGAACGTTTCTACAACAACAACAATAATAATAATAATAATAATAATAATAATAATAATAATAATAATATTCTATCTGGTATAGTAACCGCCATAATTGAAAGGGTTATTTATTTATTTATTATATTACCAACCCCTCCGCACGAGCAGGATGTGACACAAGGTCAATTTCTAAGGCGGAGTTCAACTGGTTTGAATTCAGAGTTTTCCTTCTCCTAGACCGGTTGCCTAACAAATGTTAAAGAGCCCAGTCTACCCTACTATTTAACCATAGCTGGAGGGAGAGTAGGATTCATACCTTTCCCAAGGTATTAGCGCTAAGTGAAATGCATTTACCACATCCAGGATTTGAACTCGGGCGACGAGTTCATTTCCCATGACTTTATCCATTACACGCACTTCCCACATTTATCTATTTATTTATAGATCGACTCGTTTGTTAGTCTTATGGATTCAAGATGGTGGTATTAGTGGTGATGGTGTGTTAAGAATGCAGAAGAATCGGTCTAGTAATTTTCTTTCTCTCTCTCTCTCCAAATCCCTGCATGAAATTTACAACAAAAAAGAAAGTCTGTAATTGGTGTTTACAGTTTAGTGTCTCTCTCAGATGTATGGAGATCAAAAGTGTAATGAACTGAGTAGAGGGTTAGCGTTTTTGAGTCTATAGTTAATTCTCTGTCTTGAAAACAAAAGAAAGAAACGAAGGAAGGAAGACCGAATAAAAGCGAAAGGAGGATATGTTGGAAAGATTCATTTAAAGACGATGAAAGAATATGTACTAATATAGAGAGAGAAAACTGAAGGATATATATATATATATATATATATATATATATATATATATATATATATATATATATATATATATATATATATATATGGTAACCTTTATTATTTATTTATATTATTATTATCCTAATGATAATAATAATAAAATAAATAAATAATAAATGGTTTACCACACACACACACACACACACACACACACATATATATATATTATATATATATATATATATCTTCAGTTTTCTTCTCTATGTTAGTATATATTAATACTGGCTCTAAACTTTACTATATTAAGCACTCTTTGGATTATTTACTGATGCCACTGGCAGCATGAAAACTTAAAGTGGCATTGAATACTATATATATATATATATATATTATATATATATATATATATATATATATAGTAATATAAGGTTATAGGATAGGGACGGATGAGGATGTGGTCGAAGTCGGTATCTAGAGTCGCCTTTCAGAATGGATCACTGCAAAAAGTTATTCATGACCACTCCTTGAAAGAAAAAATATTTCAAACGGAAAAGGATACACTACATTTTGCCACAATGTTAGAAATTACACACAAACACACACCACACATCGAACTCTATACATAATATCATACAATACCATCTTAATATATAATTTGTGCCATGTGTAAGTGGAACCATTTGTCAGTTGTCTTTGGGAGCTATCTTCATCTTATCAGCCCACTTAAATATAATTACAAAAGACACATACCCCTGTATATACAATTCTTGAATGCTTTTCAAGTTTGTCTCGGCCAACTCTGATATTTGGTGATATCCTAGATAAGTCCACCCAAATTCAAGTGCCGAGTAAAACTTTCGGCACTTCGAAGTGTCATCATCAGGGTTATGTGTTCTTTTTAAATATATTTAATGTGGAGGCTGGAAGGAGAAGAATTGATGAGAAAGGTGTTTATGGACTTTTAAAATGTGTGTACTGCATTGGCAATTAATTTTGTTTAAGATGGTTTGTATGTTTTATGTATAGAGCTTCTAGTATTTGGAGTTTTTGTTTATTTTCTTCTTTGTGCAGAAATGTGTGTATTTTCCGTTAGAATTTTCGGTAATTAGAGTGGGGGCATGAATGTAATATATATATATATATATATATATATATATATATATATATATATATATATATATTATAGTATTCAATTGCCACTTTAAGTTTCCTGCTGCAGTGGCATCAGTAAAATAATCCAAAAGTGCTTAATATAGTAAAAAGTTTAAGCAGTATTAATATTATACTAACATAGAGAAAGAAAACTGAAGAATATATATATATTATATATTATATATATAATATGTGTGTGTGTGTGTGTGTGTGTTGTGTGTGTGTGTGTGTGTGTGTGTATGGAAACCATTTATTATTTATTTTTATATATTATTATCATTAGGAAATAATAATATAAATAAATAAATGTTTACACATATATATATATATATATATATATGGAGTTACCTAATTTGAAAATTAGCAAAAACATTCCAAACAACCGTGTTTTACACATATATATATATATTATATAATAATATATATATATATATATTTATATATATATATATATATCCTTCAGTTTTCTCATTATTTAGTATTCTTCATCGTCTTTAAATGAATCTTTCAACAATCCTCCTTTTGCTTTTATTCGTCTTCTTCCTTCGTTTTTTCTTTATTTGTTTTTCAAGACAGAGAATTAACTATAGACTAAAAACGCTAACCCTCTACTCAGTTCATTACACTTTTGATCTCCATACATCTGAGAGAGACACTAAACTGTAAACACCAATTACAGACTTTCTTTTTTTGTTGTAAATTTCATGCCAGGGATTTGGAGAGAGAGAGGAGAAAAATTACTAGACGATTCTTCTGCATTCTTAACACACCTCACCCACTAATACCACCATCTTGAATCCATAAGACTAACAAACGAGTCGATTCTATAAATAAATAGATAATGTGGAAGTGCATGGTGTAATGGATAAAGTCATGGAAATGAACTCGTCGCCCGAGTTCAAATCCTGGATGTGGTAAATGCATTTCACTAGCGCTAATACCTCTGGGAAAGGTATGAATCCTACTCTCCTCCAGCTATGGTTAAATAGTAGGTAGACTGGGCTCTTTAACATTTGTTAGGCAACCGGTCTAGGAGAAGGAAACTCTGAATCAAAAGTTGAACTCCGCCTTAGAAATTGACCTTGTGTACACATCCTGCTCGTGCGGAGGGGTTGGTAAATATATATAAATAAATAAACCCTTTCAATTATGGCGCGTTACTATCAAGATAGAAATTATTATTATTATTATTATTATTATTATTATTATTATTGTTGTTGTGTTGGTTGTAGAAAACGTTCAATTGATATTATGTATCGTCTGATTTGCTTACTTCTTTATCAAGTTAATAAAATGTCTTTGTGCTTGTCTTGCTGCATGAAATGACAACTGGACTCCATTGCTTTCGTACGAAAAATGGTAATCTTGAACTTTAAGTGATTAAATTCCTACAATAAAATTGCACTTGCGCATTACTTGAAAGGGACTTAATTGGTATTAAAAAGAGATTTAATGAATGATATTTCGGAGTTAAAAACATGCATTAAAATGGATTGAAAAGCGTCGTGTTTTCTCCGTGAAAATTACGTTGAATAAAAAAATGGCTGCCATTGTTTACAAGCTTCTTCTCGGAAAATGAACAAAGGGACTAACTCTCATTTAAGTCTTAAAATGACTTAATTCTCAAAGCAATGAGAGTTAAGTCCCTTTGTTCTTTTTAATCCATTTTAATGTAGTTTTTTTTCCAAAATATCCTAAAATGTCTTTTTAATAACAATTAAGTTCATTTCAAATAATGACAAGTACAATTTATGGTAGAGTTTTAGGCACTTAATATAATATATATTAGCACCGATAACTGTGCTAGGAGAAAGAAAACCAGCTATACTCCACTTAAAAATTGAAATTCTGTTGCATCCCACCGTTTTGGACATTTGCATTTTGAACACTGAAAATTTGTCAAATTATGATAAACTATACTATCGGCACATACTTATGTACTTACCCAACCCTTTACAAGGTTAATTACTTAACAGAGCGTTAACTGGTTTGAACTCAGATTTGTCATTTCTCCAAGACTGGGTACCAGACCAATTTGAAAAATCCAAGTCTGTCTTCTATTCACCCATAGCTGGAGGGAGAATAGTTAGATTCATACTTTTTCCTAAAGTATTAGTGCAATGTGAAATGCAAACGGCCTCGTCCAGATTATGTAATATAAGCCCTGCCTGAAAATAACCTCGTTAAAAAAAAAAAAAAAACAGGATGGTAAAAGGAACATGGAAATGTGAGAAGCAGAAGTAGGGAAAATTGGCTCTTTAACCAGTCTAGGAGAAGGAAAACTCTGAATTCAAACCCGTAAAATCCGCTTAAGAAATCAACCTTGTGTCGTATTCTATTCGTGCAGAAAAAGTTTGTAAATATATATATATTAAAATAATCCAGAAAAATCACGCTAGGTCTTATTTTGCAGGTAGGTCTTATTTTCGGGAAAATAAGGTATAGAATAATCAAAATGTCGTGGAAACACCCTTTAGTTAAATCCTACTTAACGACATAAATTCCACCATCGTATGTCACCTTGCTGAAAGAAAAAAAAAATCAAAGAATTAACTAAATCTAATGAAATTTCACAGTTGATTAATGAATAAATAAACAATATAATGCATGAGTTATTTTATTTGAAAAGTCTTAAATTTTTTTCAGGTCAGTTAACTTTTGAAAAAAGTATCTTTGAGCGGTAACAGATTTACAAACATACGTGGTTCAAAGTTAATTACCAGAAAAATGTAAACGTTTTTAAATAAAAATAACTGGTGCATTATATCTTTTATTCATTATATATCAATACTAAAAATTTCATTAAATTCGGTAATTCCTTGTATTAGTATTTTTTTTCATTCGGCGGGGTGACATGCGATGATGGATATTATGCCCGTTAAGTAGGATTTAACCCGCCCTTTACTCTAAAACTGATTGATAGCAATCACGTGATAGCACGGCCATTAAGTATCGATTTGCAATGATCAGGTCAATAGATCGATGATGCATACTAATGCGCATGCGTGAATTATCGAATGCAATTATGTGCACGCTCACAGATGGGATTAATGACACTTGAACGCCGGAAGTCTAACCACAAACAATTTGGCTAACCCGCAACCATTAACAGTAAGTCATTTACCAATAACGATAATGATAATAATCGCCATCATTTTATTTTTCTATAACATCATCAGTATTGACGGTTAATCCTGAAAGGGACGAAGTCATCGAATCAGCTGACGCACAAAGTCTTCCTCACGTAAAAGTCAAGCAAAAGGTAGGCTGACCTTTCATAGTTGAATTGGTGAAGGTTTGCTTCTTGATTATTTTTTTCTTCTTTTTTTTTCTTCTTCTTCTGTGCACTTACGCGGTAGCTTATTCCTTCTCTGGCTATACACAACGATTACTAACATCGACAAAAAAAATTGACGAAAACGAGTTCAAATTCAAACACAGTATTTGAACCGGGTAAATATTTTTCTCGTCTGAGAAAAAAAAAACGTTTGTTTGGAGGAGATGCTTGATTTGTTGAGAAAAGCTCGGCTACGTAGTCTTTCCTCTTGCCAATCATGGTTTATCATAGACAAAACAAACCATGATCGGGTAGAGGGTGTCGTAAATAAGACCTATTTTACGACACTCGTTTTGACATCCGTATCATTTATAGCACTTCCCGGATTACGGCAGTCAGCCATATTCTATTGCATATTATTATTATCGATTATTATTAAAATTGTTGTAGTTATTAATACTGTTGACCATATCTACATACGAATAACATGCAATTTTTATTTATACTAGCAAATATATGCACCCTCCGGGTGCAAAGTATTAAGTTTTAATGTAATAAAATATTGTATTAAATTAGAAAAGACTAATGAAACTAAATAAGAATGCAGAATAAAAAGATTTGAAAATAGGAGGGGGTATAATCGAAAAATAGAACAACTGAAACTTACTCTTCCATCACTCTCGTCTTTCATTGTTATTTTTTCAATTTAATTTATTTAGTTAAAAGAGGAAGCAAAGAATAAAATGACAGTTATTTTTTTCTTGTTAATGGATTTCATTTAAGATTCATTGAAGAGATTTTTGCTGTCTGAATATAATTCATTAAAATAAAACCAAAACAGTTTGAAATCGATAACATTGAGCACATATTTATTAAATTCGATTTTTTAATATCAATATGTAAATTAGCCTTCCTGTTCACATTGTAAACCGCTATTTTGTGTATATATAAATATAAATTGCATGTTGTTAGTATTTAGATATGGTTAACTGTATTAATAATGTAAAACAATTTTATTAAATAATTGGGGTTAAATACAAATACTATCATGGAGAATGTGATGTTAATAACTAAGGAATTGTGACTTGAGTAGTAATATAGTTACAGACAGAAAAACACACAATCTCCATTATAATAGAAGATATACAACAAATACCGGTTTACAGTGTGAAGAGAAAGCTAATTTGCATATTCGATATTAAAATTTTGATTTTAATTAATATGCACTTAGTATTATTGATTTCTAATTGTTTGGTTTTATCTTAACGAATATGAGCAAAAATCTCGGGGATAAATCTTTAAAGAAATCAATTAACAAGAAATCACTAATTTTATTCTTTACTTCCTAATTTAACTAAATAGTTAGATTAGGAAACTTTAGCAATGAAAGATAGATGATGAAAGCGTAAGTTTCAGTTGTTCTATTTTTCGATTATAACTCCCTCTGTTTCAAATCTTTTTATCTGCATTTTTTATTTAGTTTAATTAGCCTTTCTAATTTAATATATTGTATTACATTAAAACTTAATACTTGCTCTCAGATGGTGCATATATTATCTAGTAATAATGATAATAATATTATACTAATACGGGTATCATTTTAACACAATATATATAACCACCGTAATACGCGTTACGATTACCATTAAACTATAAAACATCACATATGATATACTAGTATTATATAATACACCACAACATGTCTCATGATATCATGATATTTCCCACATTATTCATACGTTTTAAATATAAAAAATAATAATTTTCTTACTTGCTGTGAGGATGCTATATCTGGCTTCTTAGCTTTAATGAGCATATCAAAATATAATGGAAATTTTATTCGGTCAAACCCAACAGCTCAAACACTTACACCGACTTAGCTACACAATGATACGTACATACATCAACGAGACATTTTTAGACCTCCCATGTGATAGTACACACACACACACACACGCAACACACACACAACACACACACACACACACACACAACATTAATAATCACATACAAGATACAAGCCCTCGTATACCAATACGTATGGCATAACCTACCACAAAACATTTTGCGCGTATATGTGTGTTGCAGCGCCTTCTGTGACTGTGAAGTCCAATGTTCGAAAAACGGCCTCGACCACACACACACACACACACACACACACACACACAGTATATATATATATATATATATATATAATAATATATATAAATGTAAATTACTCATTAAGCTTAGCTTGTCTGTCTAAGGGAACAACAATCCCCCTTCTCACTCTGTTTTCATTGCTCTTTCTCTTTCTGCCTCTCTTTCCTCTCTCTATTCCTCACCCTCTCTCTCTCTCTCCTCTCTCTCTCTCTCTCTCTCCTCCTTTCTCTCTCTCTAAATATATATATATATATATATATACATATATATATATATATAATCTTACATGTGACTATTTCTCTCTATCTAGTCATCTAGGTTTATCTCAAATTCTCTCACCTTGCTTTCTGTCTGTCTTTGTCTGTCGTCTGTCTGTCTGTCTCTCTTCTCTCTCTCTTTCTCTCTCCTCTCTCTCTCTCTCTCTCTCTATATATATATATTATATATATATATATATATATATATTGTCTTTGCTGATTCCCAGGTCTTCTTTGACGCCCAACACAATCAATCTGGAATTTTTCGTGTTTATAACTGGAATACTCTTAACGTAGTTCATAAATTCATCTATTTTTCTAAAGGAATGTTCCGTACAAATGGCCACACTTATTGCCAGTGTCATTTACTAAGCTTC
>CM042149.1:117662435-117664880 GCA_023376005.1 Doryteuthis pealeii
ATATATATAATTGTTACATAGACATATATATGCGACTAATATATCTGATATATAGTATATTTATAAGCTAATCAGTATATATATATTCGTATCTATATATATATATATATATATAATATATTATATATATAATATCATAACATTCGTATGTTATATATACGCAATACATACATACACACCATATATATATAATATATATATATAATATTATATATTACTACTCGGTACTCCGGAGTGAGCTTTGTGAAATTAGAATCGTCTACACTAAAGAATTTCGACCCTGGTACATTCAGAACATTCATGGCGGTTATGTAGCAACAGCCCACCCACAGTGACGTATGACGTGCCTCATCCATCCTCACCCCCTACACACCACCCCTAATCAATACCCAAAGAATGAGTTAACGCCAACAACCCCTACCTCCACCCGACTGGCTCCCGTGGCCGCCTTCTGCCCCCACAAAGAACTACTAAACAGCATGCAACGTTTACTTTCCAATTGCAAAACGGCCAATCTTTTGTCTCCTCGGAGTCTTGCCCCATTTTTCAGGCGAGCAGACGTGTGTAATAAACGATATTCTCCTTTTTTTTTTACCACCAACCATCGACGCCGAAGGAGTGTGTTTGGGGAAGACTTTCTTTTGTCCGGTGGTGGCGTTAGGCGTCATCTGCTTGCTTGCTCGTTTGCTGCTTACGCCACCCAGCCCCATACCATTAATATGAAAGTATTGGCGCTACCTGACACAATGGCGATTCCTTTCAAAAGTCTGATTACACCGTCGAGGCATTTTAATCGGTTTCAGACTATCATCAGGTGTGCAGTATTGTATAGGAACTGCACCTTTCTCCGAAAGGGAGAGATCGGGCACAAAGGCTATGAACGGAGCATATATATGTGTGGTATGTGATGTGTGTGTGGTGTGTGTGTGGTGTATGTGTGCAACCCAAAAAGGCTATGAATAGAGACTAATATATGTGTGTGTGATTGTGTGATTGTGTGTGTGTGTTCCAAGGCTATGAAGACATATAAGACATAATATAAATGTGTGTGTGTGTAGTGTTGTTGTGTGGTGATGTGTGTGTGTGATGTGTGTGTGTGTGTAAAGTGAGAAAAAATGAAGTGAATCCGACAATTATTTGCAAGATAAATGAAAGGAATATTTATTGGGGAATTGCCCCCCACACGTGTCGATGCAAGTTATTTGTGTTTTGTTACGTGAATATCCTATTTAGTATTATTTCAAATAGAAATAATAATAATAAAATAATAATAATAATAATAATAATTAATAGAGAAAGATAAACACTGAGAATTAAAAAAAAAGTTTCTTGCGGAAGCAGAATATTGATTCGTGTGTGTGTTGTTGTGTGAGAAGAGCGAGAGAGAGAGATGACAGAGAGAGAGAGAAGAGAGAGATGTGTGTTTTGTGTGTGTGTGTGTGTGCGTGTGTGACTGTACGATGAAAGTTAAAAGAAAAAAACAGATTGTATAATATGCTAACAAGCGTCTGTTTTGGACTTTGTGTTGTTTATACAATGTAACCTAATGAAATTATTTTTAAAAATAAAATAAAAACTATTGTAGAAGAGCATTGTTTTTCTTTTACCTTTATAAATGTCGAATTTAATTCCATTTTGTATCTCACATTTTATTACATATCAGTGTGTGGGTGGGACGATTCAGTGAGCAGTGAGAAAATAAAAGGGCTTGATGAGAGCAGACTAAAAGAATAATTCTAAGTCTTTCAGAGCACTGTTCAGCGAAACCGACAAAGAAACGAAATATACCAAAAAATGTCTCCAAACCTATGCTTGAGGTAGGCGCCTTAATATATTTACACCCCAGCTATGACAAATTAGTAGGGCAGACTGGGATTTTCAACCTTGTTAGGCAACCGTCTAGGAAGGAAGGAAACTCTGAATTCAACTTTTGAACTCCACTTAAGAAATTGACCCTGTGTCACTCCTGCTCGTGCGAAGGAGTGGTAAATATATATATATATTTATAATTCTGGACTTGCAGATGTAGATTTCCCCCTGCCACTGGACTAACTGCGGGGACTGCAAGATAGTGGACTGGGGTCTGTGCAGCCTTTCTTTCCACTTAAAATATTTTGCGGCCAAAAGTTTCTCAATCTTACTTAAATATATTAGTATATAATATATTATATTATAATATATATATATATATATATATACTAGTCATCCAGTAGACGCGTGTTTCTAAGTTTATTCTCATCGGCGCGGCTCGACTTTTAAACCTTCCTCTAGCCGGGATCGAAGCCCAACATAATTTTTTGCCTGCCAAGTTCTTACCTTGTGCCATCAAGCGGCTTTCAGATCTGGGTGAGCAATTAATTGTATATATTAAGGGATAGTTTTTTACAATCCCAAGAGAACTCAAGTCTGTAGACAAACAACAGGCGAGTAACGGCTTATGCTAAA
>CM042149.1:117664890-117679890 GCA_023376005.1 Doryteuthis pealeii
TGTTGTATATATCATATCTTAACAACACACACACACGCACGCCACACACACCACACAGACACGCCGCACACACCACACACACACACACACATAATATATATATATATATATATGTATATACAGGGTTACGTGAGGGACATGAAGGCAAAGGTATTTTGGTAATGGTTTCTCGCCTATACAATTTCCAAACCAAGTGAATGTTTTGTTTGTGTTTCCATATATGCCGTTTTGTCTTGAATTATGGAAGGATTAACCACCTATGGCCAACAAGTGGAACCCATTGGAGGTATCTTACCCTCTGCAGACAGAAGGCAGTCGGTGTATTCTACAGCTCTATCGTCGGGCCGTGTATATTTTTACACAATTCATTATTTGAATTGAAATACCACGGAATATTTCTGAATGATGTATCAATTGCTTACGTTCATGTTCCTCGCGTAATCTTTCTTATATCCTTGTAATGTATAACTATATATATATATATACTTATAATATATATAGTGTGTGTGTGTGTGTGTGTCGTTGTGTGTTGTGTAGCAAGAACTAGACCCGCCAGAGTACGATGTGACACATGGTCAATCTTTTAAGCACAGTTTCAACAGGTTTGAATTCAGAGTTTCCTTTAGATTGGTACCTAGCCAAGGTTAAAAGCCCAGTCTATCCTACAATTTAATCTTGGCTGAAGGAAGAATGGTTGGATTCATACCTTTCCCAAGCGTTATTAGCAATGTGTAAAATTCCACCAGCATCGTCCCAGAACTAGCAATATAAACACGTGTATTATAAATGTATTCGTATTTCCGCTTATTATCTACTACAAGATATTTGCATTCTCTCATATGCTCTCTCTCTCTTTCTCTCTCTCTCCTCTCTCTCTCTCTCTCTCTCTCTTTTCTCACACACACACACACACACCACAGACAGACACACTATATATAAGTGTGTTTTTGTGCGTGTGTGTTTCAAAATTAGATCCCAAAAAATACTGTTTCGTGTGAAAGAATGCAAATATTTTGTATGAAGTGTTAATAACAGAAATACATTCATATACGCACACACACGAAGTATTTTTATATTGCTGTCTTATTGATAATCTTAAAGTGTAAACACAATAACGTACGCCACCGACCTATTTATATATGTGCGAATTCAAACATACACACAAACAAACACAGAAACTCTCTCTCTCTCTCTCTCTCTCTCTCTCTCTCACACACAGCACACACACACACACACACACACACACACACACACACACAAATAAACAAGCGACACACGCGCGCGTGCACATATCACAAACATATACTCACCCACACACACATACACACACACACATATATATATTTAGGTATTTAGGATTGTTTGAGCGTGTGTTTGGCGCACATATATATGTATATATATATAGAGGCTTATATGTATAAATATATGTATATATAAATATATATAATGATATATATATAGATACAGTAGATGATATGATGAGGAGATGATACATTAAGTGGTTTACGCACACACACTACACAAACAATACACTATGTATATATATATATATATATATATAGTATATATATATATATAATAATATATATTGTGTGTGTGTGTGTGTAAACACAGCAACCATACCTATTAATATATGTGAGCAATCAAACACACACACAAAACAATACACACCTCAAACCACCTTACACACGCACATTACTCATACACACTCATATATATATATATATATGCGTGTGAGTGTGTGAGTTTGTGTGTTGTTTGTGTGTTTTTGAGTGTATTGTGTGTGTGGTGTGTGTGTGTGTGTGTGTGTGTGTGTTGTGTGTTTGTGTTTGTGTTTGAGTGCGCACCTATATAAGTAGGTAGGTATATTAATGTATTTGTTTGTCCTCTTGTGACCCTTGACTGCACTGTTTGTCTTTCAGCTAAAAGCACAATTGAGCCGAGGAGAAAATGTTGGTCGTATTCCATTTTATGGGATTTCGTTTGTTTTCCTTCGCAGGATTTATTTGTCAGCATTGTTGCTTAGTTTGCTTTGGCTGACATTAACACCAATGCCATTTGTATGCACAACCTATCTATCTACCTATCTATCTATCTATCTATCCATCTATGTATTTGTAGAACAGCCCTCTATATATCTATCTATCTATCTGCATTGTAAACACAGCATACACATCTATCGCTTTAACTTCAAATACCAAATATTTTACTCTGATGAAGGCCGTTATTCTTTGTAGGATTAAAGATTTTATTATTTCAATAATTATTATTTTATTTATATTAAAATATAATAAATAGAATACATGTGTACATGAACAAACTCTTCGCTGAAACACTTGTTAGTAATCTATTTTATCCATTCAACATTTTCTTTTCTTATTTTTCCTTTTAACATACACACACACACTAATATATATATATATATATATATATATATATATATATATATATAATATATATATATATCTCCCCATCCCCTAGGGTTGAGCACTCTGGGGGGATCTTGCTGATGGCCGCCAACTCAAGTGTAAACGCAAACGCTCTTCTAAGGAATGGAGCACTTTGTGACAGCCTTTACACGCAAAGCGATGTGTGTATATTAAAACAGTTAAAATCCCCTTCCCATTCTGTAAGTGAAGACAGCCTAATGGTTACGGTGCCGACTGACACCCAACCGATCGGATTTCAATTCCGGCTATAGGTAGCTTACAAAATGTCTAGCCACACTGAGGAGACTTGATAAGTCGAAACACGTGTCTGTGGATGACCCTATATATATATATAATATATATATATGCGAGAAAGTGAGGAGGTTAATCCGACAGTATGTGGGAGAAAGTAGACAAAGGATGTTATGGAAACTGGATGTTTATTGTCGACGATGCAACGTTTCGGCCATTTAGACCATCATCAGGACCAAAAGCCCAGTTCTAGCTTCAATGAAAGACATTTTCAGTATGGTGAAAACCAGTAGGTTGTCAGTAGGGCAGGGGTGGCTGGGGGATGGGTAGTGGATTTTCTTCCTTGTAAATGGGGAGTGTTATATAAGAGATGCAGTATTTGGTCAGAATGTTTGGATGATGAGGGATGGGTCATATATATATATATATATATATATATAATATTATATATGTGTGTGTGTGTGTGAACTGGTATTTCATACCAACAGTTACTGGAGCCTGGTGCAATGTTTGCCAGAGTTATTCGCCATGGGTAGAATCGTATATATTTTTGAAAAATCTACGACTGTATTAACGCCCATGGGGGAATATTCAGTGTATAATGTTATCTGGGTACTATTTCCCAACACGTCTAATTTTAGAACCTGCAGACCTATTAGTTTGTATAGATAATTAGTTATTGTAATCCAGATATATTACCAGAATATGACAGTTGATTTTCAGGGACGTGAACTGTGAAATAATAATTAGAATCTTTCACTCCTTCCTAAATAGAAACTTCAATAATATCCTAGGTCACTTTTACACCAGGCAATCAGTACATCTATCTATCTATCTATCTATATATATATATATATATATATATATATATATATCTTAGTCTCTTTACATCTATCAATATATCTATTTATCTATTAATCTACCTAATTATCTATCTATCTATCTATCTATTTATCTCAGTTTGTTTATATCAACTATCTATTTATGTATCTATCTTGGTCTCTTTACATCTATCTATCTATCTATCTATCTATTTATCTACCTAATTATCTATCTATCTATCTATCTATCTATCTATCTCAGTTTGTTTATATCAACTATCTATCTATCTATCTATCTTGGTCTCTTTACGTCTATCTATCTATCTATTTATCTATCTATCTACCTAATTATCTATGTATGTACCTACCTAATTATCTATTTATCTATCACAGTTTGTTTGTATTTATCTATCTTCATCCATCTATCTCTATCTCAGTATGTTCATATCCTTACCACCATCTCTCTCTCTCTCTCTCTCTCTCTTTCATTCTTTTTCTTTTTCTCTCTTTCTTTTTCCCTATCTCTCTCCTTCTCATATATATATCTCCATCTCTCTATTATATATATCTCTCTCTCTATCTCTCTCTCTCTCTCTCTCTCTCTATATATTATATAATATATATATATATATATATGTATATTATATATTATATGTTTGCTTGAAGGCAACTACAATGCATGCATCGCATAAAATTCGATACTATTTGTAATTTTTTTTATAGAAAATGAACTCGACAAGTGTAACCCCGGCAAAGGATCGCACGGTGTGTAAACATTGTACAGACTGTTTCGACTTTATTAAGTCTCATCAGCGATGTATACTAACGACTTCCCTCCGACAGAAATCGAAATCGAAAAAAAAAAAAGTATCGATAATATATAATATATAATTTATTCAACAATGCTTCTAAAGAAACAAACATCCAAAAATCTTTTATATATATATATATATATATATATATATATATATAAGAACAATAAAAAATCACATTTTATTAAGTAATATTATATATCTGAAACAGAAAAAAGTGTCCTGTAGCATTTTGTCGAAAAATAAAATACATCCAGAAAAAGTAAAATTGTCACCTAACCCGTTCAATTTTTTACATTTTTTTCCAGACAACCCCCAAAATTGTGAGCTTCTAATTCCAAAGATTGGCGGAGTTATGTAGATTTTTAATTTTCCAAATTTGGTGTTTTTTTTTTAAAACTAAAAATTGGTTTATAAAATAATTTTTGCCCGAGAAATCCAAAAATGCTATAAGAAATCTTAAAGTCAACACATTTTAAGTTATTGATCATTTCTGATTGTTTCATAGAAAGATCAATATCCCATTGTGGCATTGAAACTATGACAAAAACATTTTTTATTTTTAATATATTTGTACGAAAAGGATATGTTGGTTTATGCTCAGAACCGAAATTTCTCAAATTTTGGGGATTTTCTAAGTTTAATACAATCGACGCCTGTACAAAATTTCAGAAAAATTGAAGAGGGTGGGTGAAATTGCCTAGATGATGTGACATGGAATTACCCTCTAACTAACGTAAGAAATTTTAGTTAAATTAAATTGAAATATATTCAGGCCGAATTAATGCAATGCAATTCCACGGCAAAACACTTTATTCCGATGTAGATAATATAAATGGGAAGAGAAATGAACACGGAACACTTGAAGCAATGTTTAGATGCAAAAAGTTAAAATTTATATATATATATATAAATTTTAACTTTTACATATATATATATATATATATATATATATATATATATATATGGGTTAAATAGTAGGGCAGACAGAGCCCTTCAGCCTTGGGTAGGTAACCAGTCTAGGAGAGGGATAACTCTGAATTCAAAATTCCCTCCAGCTATGGGCTAAATAGTAGGGCAGACTGGGCCCTTCAACATTGGATAGGTAACCAGTCTAGGAGAGGGATAATTCTGAATTCAAAATTCCTGAGGTCGATCGTTGATTGGGTTTGTGGCAACCCTTGATGCACCAATTCTTTCCTATCGACTGTGCCAAAAAGTGTGGATGGTCCAACACAAGCCTTCACCACTATAAACAAATCACTGTGTGGGTGTTCATTGTGTGTGTGAACCCTCATGCGTCGAAAATCGACGAGAAGAGTCCATAATATATATATATATATAATATATATATATATATATAATATATATATATATAAACTCGACTTTTACACGAATTCATACCCAACAAAAAATACAGTCCTTCTTTTTCCTCTTTGGTCTTTAAATTAAAAAAAGATTTACATTTCGATCATTCCATGGAACCATATCGAACGGAGAAGCACTGTCAGAGTGTCAGTGGGACCTGACGATGAAAGGAGAGTGTATCGATCGAAACGTTAGTAAATTCAAAGATGAGCACAGCAAACGAAACGAAACGAAAAAATAGGAATCATTAAATCAAGAAAAGAAATAAAAGAATTGATCAAATTAATTAAGAAAAACAAAGTATCGCAAATCTTTTTTTTTGGTAATGTTTTCCCGCCTTGAAAATGTTCCCGCCATTAATTGTCGTTAAAAAACGCGCCAAAAATTTCGGTGAGTGACGGTCGGTGGGAATTAATTAAAAGCCAAGTCAAGGTTCATTTCCTTAAAGTAGATTGGGGTGACACAAAGGGAATTTTGTGCACAGTTTCGGTATTTGAGTAAATCGGTGGGGAAAAGGACTAATGTAAAATAAAATACAGATAGATAGAGAGATAGATAGATAGAGAGAGAGAGAGAGAGAGAGAGAGAGAGAGAGAGAGAGAGAGAGAGAGAGAGAGAAAAAAGTAAGAACGAAAGAAATGATAGATTGATAGAGAGATAGATCCATCGATCTATATATAGATAGAGATTTAAACAAAAAGATACGTAAAGAGAAAGAAAGAAAGAAAGAAAGAGGGTTAGTTAGTTAGTTAGTTAGTTAGATAGATAGATAGATAGATTTTAAACAACCAGATACGTAAAGAAACAGAAACATAGATGGATAAATTTAAACAAAAGAGACGTTAATAGAAAGAAAGAAAGACAGAAAGGTGCATATATATATATATATATATATATATATATATATATAATATATGTGTGTGTGTGTGTGTGTGTGTGTGTGTGTATATATATAGAGAGAGATAGAGAGATAGATAGATAGAGAGAAAAGAGAGAGAGAAACAAAAGAGAGAGGGGGAGGAAAAAGAGAATAATGGAAAAAGTAATGAAAGAAAGAAAGAGGTTTAATGAAAAAGTGGGGAAAACGCGTGAGAAAAGAGAAAGTAGAAGATTAGAAGTGGGGAGGAGAGAGAAAGAAAGAGAGAGAGAAAGATAGATAGACAGAGAGAAAGATATATAGAGAGAGTAAGAAAAGAGAGTAATGGAAAAAGTAAAGAAAGAAAGAAAGAAAGAAAGAAAGAAAGAACGAGGTTTAATGAAATATTGGGGAAAATGCGTGAGCAAAGGGAAAATAGAAGATTAGAAATAGAGAGAGAGAGAGAGAGAGAGAGAGAGAGAAAGGAGAGAGAGAGAAAGGAAGAGAGAGAGAGAGGGGGAAGAAAGAGAGAGAGAGTGAGGACGAGAGAGAGAGAGGACGAGAGAGAGAGAAAGGAAGAGAGAGAGGACGAAAGAGAGAGAGAGTGAGAAAGAGAGTGAGTGAGAGAGAGAGAGAGAGAGAGAGAGAGAGAGAGAGAGAGAGAGAGAGAAAGATGAAAAAGTGAGTAATAGAAAAAGTTAAAGGGAAGACTAAAAGTATAAAAAAAGAAGAAAATGGATTAAAAAAGCAGAAAATTCCATTGTGTGAAAAAAATGGAACAAAGTAAGAAGAAAAAAGGAAAAATAAATTTGAAAGAAAGAGAAGGAAATGAAACGAAGGAGATGGAAAACCGTCACCGTGGAGGCAGGGGGTATACAACGAGGGTAAATTAGCGATTCATAAAAAAATCTCGCTGAGTCAAAAAAGGGAAATGGCTCATGCGAAAAAGGGAAAAAAACTTAAGAAAAGATCTATGAGAAAGAAAAATAAGAAAGAAAAAAATCACCGAAGGAAATAAAAACGAATTCAATTTGAAATCGTGAAGAAAAGAGAAGAAAGAGGACGTGAAGGAGAAAGAGAAGAAAGTATTTAAGAGAAAAGAAAAGGAAAAGAAAAAGAAAAAGTAAAAAACAAAAAGAAATTGATAATTAAAGAAAAAAGAGAATCAAAATAGGAAGAATTTTTGATTGTGATTGAAGAAGAAGAAGAAGAAGAAGAAGAAGAAGAAGACATTTTAATGGGTGCTTGAAGGGATAGAATAATAATAATAAAAATAATAATAATAATAATAATAATAATAAGAAGAAGAAGAAGAAGAAGAAGAAGAAAAGAAGGAAAAAAGAAAAAGGAAGAAGGAGAAAGAAAGAAGAAGAAATATTTGTGAGGTTTGATGAAATGGAATGAAAGAAGTAGAAGAAGATTATAATAAAACAGAAGAAGAAGAAGAAGAAGAAGAAGAAGAAGAAGAAGAAGAAGAAGAAGAACAACAACAACAACAACGAGAAATGAGATTTGAAGAGGTGCAATGAATGAACGAAGCAGAAGAAGAAGAAGAAGAAAAAATATTTGTGAGGTTTGATGAAATGGAATGACAGGAGTAGAAGAAGATTATGATAAAACAGAAGAAGAAGAAGAAGAAGACATTTTAATGGGTGTTTGAAGGGATAGAATAATAATAATAATAATAATAATAATAATAATAATAATAATAATAAGAAGAAGAAGAACAACAACAACAACAACGAGAAATGAGATTTGAAGAGGTGGAATGAATGAACGAAGAAGAAGAAGAAGAAGAAGACACCTAATGGGTGTTTGAAGGGATAGAATAATAATAATAATAATAATAATAAGAAGAAGAAGAAGAAGAAGAAGAACAAGAACAAGAACAAGAACAAGAACAAGAAGAAAAAAGAAAGAAGAAGAATAAATACTTGTTGATTGAATTTGAAAAAGAAATCCAACACCAATAAACATGAACAACAAACACACCACAGTTAGACGAAGAAAAAGAGAAAAAAAATCAAATCCGCACGTTAAAAGCTTTGGGTAAAAATTGAATAAAATTAAATCCGAAAACATCGTTGTTGTTATTGTTGTTTGAATGTCGTCTGTTTGTTTTTTTCTTTATCCTTTTCTTTTTCCTTTTTTTTTGTTCAGTTTGTTGCTAAACAAAACACAAATCTGCACCAATTAAACAAAAACAACAATAAAAGAAAAGAAAACAAACAAACAAACAAACAAAAAAATCAGAGAAAAAAAAAGAAAGAAGAGAAAACGAATTGAATTGTGGGAGATTTTGTTACTTTTGCATAAAAGAAAAAAAAAGAAACTGACTTAAAACGAAATATCTGGGAACCTTTGTCAAATCAGAGAAGATAGAATTGCAGTTAAAGACTTCAGTAAGAACAGAGACCGTTAGTTGAAAAAAAAAAAAAAAAAATTCAAGAGTAAAAGAAATTTAAAGAGATCAATAGAGTATAATTTTATCAATCGAAGAATGCAGAGAGTGATCATTGGGGTTTCCAGCTTGCTATTTGGGTCGATGTGTTCTTCGGCCTCCCTCAATGTTTTATCTATTATTCAAGCGGTGGTTCTCGTAAGTCATGAAATATCTTAGTGTCGGTGACTGTTATATAGTAAGGTCACGTGAGTATTAGGAGGAGAGTCCGTCGTCTAAGTACTCCAAGTGAATTCTGCACAGAGTAATATATGTGTTCTTAAATAGTGGCTAGAACATCGCCACTGTTAAGGTACGGGGGAGATGGGTCATTCCATTGTATCAGTGACAATTGGGTATTTAGAAGGAGATGTTAACAATATGCAAAGTTGTCTTCCCGTTTACACTGGAAATCGCTATTTTGTTGTATATATAAATAAAATTTCATGGTATCAGTATGTAGATAAGGCCAGCAATATTAACAGTATAAAACAATTTTATTAATAATTGAAGTTTAGATAAAAATAAAATCATGGAGAATGTGACGTAAATAACAAAGGGAATTTTGACTTGAGTAGTGATATAGTTTCGGTTACAGCCAGAAAAAAAAATCTCCATTATAAATATATATATATATATATATAATGGCTAGCTAGTGTAATGGTTAGAGTCTCCGCCTGTCAGCTTGGCAGTCGAGGTTTCGAGTCACACACGGAGCAGTCTCCAATGTCTATAACCTTGCTGATGAGACCTAATAAGTCGAAATGTACATTCAGGGATTGACATTTTCTCGATTTGTTTAGCCTTACATTTATATATATATATATTATATATATATATATATATATATATATATATATAGAGAGAGAGAGAGAGAGAGAGAGAGAAACACACAGAGAGAAAGAGAGAGACACACAGAGAAAGAGAGAGTCACAGAGAGGCACAGAGAAAGACACACACACACACACACACACATATATATATTATATATATATATATATATATATATATATATATATAGAGAGAGAGAGAGAGAGAGAGAGAGAGGGAAAGAGAGCGAGGTTGATGGGTAGGACGCTGACAAATTATGTATAGATTATATAGAAAAAATGAACCACTAGCACGTGCGTGTACACACACACACACACACACACACACACATATGTATTTACTCAACGCCTGTAGGATTTTAACAACGATTGTATTTTTAAACCTTTACTCTGTTAGAAAAGTCGTGAATTTTTAACCGTTCCACACAGTTTTATCGCTAAGGTTAAGTTAATTTTAGCTAAAAAAAAAAAAACGAACTATTTGTGACATAGGAAAAAAAATCAAATCTTTCCATTAGAAAAAGAAAAGTGTTTTTGATTATTTCAGATGAACTTTATAGATTTTTGGTTTCTCAATGATAAAAAAAACAAAAAAACAAACATAAAACTTTTTTCTCCATAACGTAACACCTTTTACAGAAATTCTTTTTCAGTTTTAAACCATACTTGAAAAAAAAATATTTTGCATTATAAATATGGATACAATGAAGAAATATTTTGGAGTGATTTTTATTAATTTTTTGGGTGCAGAATTCTAAGAAAAAATCAGAACCATTTTTGTACATCATTTCTTTAGAAAACACTTTTTTAAAAATATTTCAATCATAGGTTTAGGTGTAATTTCACACTATACATATGGATTATTTATTTCAATGACAATATTTGAATTTTGTATGTTCTAATATTAAAATCCATATTTAAGGTAATATGGATCTATTAGATTAGTAAACTTAAAGTTGATTCAGAAATAGTTAAACACAAAATAATGCACACCGGTTTTTGCACATACCATTTGGTAGTTTGGTCAAATTTTAATCTATAGCACAATTCCAAGCGGACCACGTTTCCCGCCCAGTCGTGACTATTCCTGTACTCCTTTCGTGCAAGTTTTCTTTACTCGATTATTATTATTATTATTATTATTATTATTATTATTATTAACACGTATCCGTTGGCTAACTGGAGGCTTGAGCAAGTCTTCTCAGGTCTCCGTCTGAGTATTCTAGACGATCTTAACAATGCTGTATTTTGGATGGTCTCGATTATTCCTCTGATTTCCAATTCACCCAAATTCTTTTCCAGACCCTTGAGGACCTTTCCTTTACCTCAATGTTCTACAGTTGTTGTTTTTTTCAGTTCTCTGGCAAGGTCCAAGTATTTGTCTATCTTTTCGCTTTCTTTCGCTTTCACTCGGTGGTCAGCCGGGACGGCAAAATCCACAAGATGACAACTTCTCTTCCCCTTGTAAATCAATAATAGGTCTGGTCTTCTAGCTCGGATTAGGTGATCGTCCTGTATCTCAAAGTCCCATTCGCATCGTAGCCCGGTGGGAGGTCAGGAAAATACCTGGTGTCACATCCTACCCGTGGAGAACGGGTTGGCTAAATACCCACTATAAAGTGTTTGAAATTGTTACAGATAGCGTTGACGTTTGCCTAAACCCAAAGCCGACATAACAGTAGAAAATTATAAACGAATCCTTCATTTTTGCTACTGTTTCTCTTGGGGGTTCCCTTGATTTCTGCCCCTTGCCCTCACCATCAATATGCCCGTTGCTTAGTAACCGCTGGACATTATGATGTGCATGATGAGAATTATTGTCTCACACAAATTGACAAATGATGAGACGGTTCGAATTTTGACCTATCAATTGTAAACCGGGCGACAATAGAATTATCGCTCTCCCGGCAAACTGGCGGACGAGACAGTTCGATTCTGATTGCAACGTCGAGGCAGTTTTGCCCCCACATTTGGATAAGACAGTCAGAATTTGCCCCCCGTTCATTTGGGAATCAAACCAAACACAACATTTTCGATGGAGAAATAAATAAGGATGATTGATATGTTGCTAATGATTATTATAATATAGTATGAGAATTTCTTTCTTTTATCGTTTCTTTATTTCCCTTTTTCGCATTACACAAAGAGAGTGTATATATATATATATATATATATATATATATATATATATATATCTATATATATATATGCTGTAGATAGAAGGAAAGTGGTCAAGAAATGATCAACTCAAAACAAGTCACAGGGTGTACGTTTCGTCTGTATTCACAGACTTCCTCAGCCGATCTGAGACTTTATTAAAGCAAAGCATACGTTTAAATACATGTTGTGGTGGCGGTGCCGGGGAGGTCAGGGGGGTGAGTGTGTAGTGATGTGAGCTAAGGAGGAGCGGGGAGTTTTGGGTAGGATCAGTTGAGATGGAGGGGTAGAGGATGTTTGTTTGAAGTGCTGGGGCGGTAACAGTGGTTGATGGGTCAATTGGTGTGGGTGTATATTGATTTATGTGAGTAAAGGGGAGGTCAAGGGGGTGAGTGTGTAGTGATGTGAGATAAGGAGGAGTGGGGAATTTTGGTGTGAGATAAGGAGGGGCAGGGGATTTTGGGTAGACGGGGTCGCTGGGTCAGTTGAGTGGAGGGGTAGAGGATGTTTGTTTGAGGTGCTGGGGTGGTGACAGTGGTTGATGGGTCATGGACTCGTCAATTCGAGTTCAATTCATAGACGAAGCTCTTGGCATTTCACATAGCGCTAATACCCTTGGGAAAGGTATGTATCCATATATTCTCCCTCCGGCTATGGGTTAAATAGTAGGGCAGACTGGGCCCTTTAGCCTTGGGTAGGTAAACAGTCTAGGAGAGGGATAACTCTGAATTCAAAATTCCTGAGGTCGGTCGTTGATTGGGTTTATGGCAACCCTTGATGCACCAATTCTTTCCTATCGACTGTGCCAAAAAGTGTGGATGGTCCAACACAAGCCTTCACCACTATAAACAATCACTGTGTGGGTGTTCATTGTGTGTGTCAACCCTCAATATATATATATATATATATATATATATATATATATATATATTATATTATATATATATATATTTCCCACGACTCTAACCACTAGCCCACGCGCCTCCATATATATATATATATTATATATATATATATATATATATATATATAATATATAATATATATGGAGGCGCGTGGGCTAGTGGTTAGAGTCGTGGATATGTATAATATTATATATATATATATAATATATATATATATATATTATAAGTGAGTTTGTTTATTTTTCTAAATTTGCATTCTTTAAGCGTTAAAGAATGTAAAACATTTAGAAACGAAATGATAGGCAAATCATTGGAATGTTTTTTTAAAACAGACTAAGCCCAGATTAGAGTAGGAATTACATGCACCCACACACTCAGATACACACACACACACACCACACAACACACACACACACACGCGCGTGCACATACACTGGCACGAGAAAGGTTACATGACTAACGAGGAAGCAATGGTATGCAATGGTAACCGGACTGAAATGAATGGTCGGGGTGTTGTCCGATACGAAATAAATAAATAAAGAAAGACAGAAAGCAAAAAATAGCAAGAGAAAGATAAGGAGAGAAAGAGAGAAGAAGAGGAAGAGAGGGTGGAAGGAAAAGACGGAGGGTGAGAGAGCTGATGTAGAATTGTTGCATCCCACGTCGGACTAGTGAAATTTCAAAGACAATGTTGAAAATCAAGATGGAGGCAGAATTTATGACTTCATTCTCTTCTAACCCTATCTATCTATCTATCTATCTATCTATCTCGGTCTTTTAATATCTATCTATCTATCTATCAATCTATCTCGGTCTTTTAATATCTATCTATCTATCTACATCGGTCTTTTAATATCTATCTATCTATCTCGGTCTTTTAATATCTATCCATCTATCTATCTATCTATCTATCTTTAGATCTATCTTTAGATCTATCTATCTATCTATATCGGTCTTTTGATACCTATCCATCTATCTATCTCTTTCAATATCTATCTATCTATCTATCTATCTATATATATATCCATCTATCTATCTATCCCGGTTTTTTGATATCTATCCATCTATCTACTCTTTTAATATCTATGTATCTATGTATCCACCTATATATAATATATATATATATATATATATATATATATATATATATATATAGTCTAATCTATCCATGTATCTATTTCAGACTAAATCCATCCATCTATTCATTTCAGAATAAATCTATATATTTATCTTTATATTCGTTTCAGACTAAATCTATCATTCTATCCATCAACCTATTTCAGATTAAATCTATCTAGTTCGAATCCGGTACGAGGTTTGTTCGCATTTTCACATGACGCTAATACACTCGGGAAAGGTATGAATCCAATTGCAATAGTAGGAAAGACTGGGTTCTTTAACTTTGGCTAGGTAACCAGTCTAAGAGTACACTGGTTACTTAGCCAAGGTTAAAGAGTCCGCTATCTATCCATTGCTGGAGGGAGAGTAATTGGATTCATACCTTTCCCATTGGCAAAATTATGGGAAAATACAAACAGCCTCATCCAGAATTTGAACTAACAACGGTTAGGAAGTAATATATGTTGTGTATTTATATTTATACGTTTTTAGTAATTGGTTTTAACAATGTGTTAGCACAATTGGGGATCATGTTGTATGGTATTGATTAAGTTCATGTCTATATTCTATGGTATAATTCTATTTCCCTCAAAAAGGACAGAATGTCCCACATGTTGACATTTTCAAATAGATATTTCATATTGTATGCTGTGTATTTATATTTGTACTATTTTAGTAATTAGTTTTAAAAATGTGTTAGCACCATTGGGGATACTGTTGTATGGTATTGATTAAGTTCATGTCTATATTCTATGGTATAATTGTATTTCCCTCAAAAAGGACAGAATGTCCTCCGTTTTGACATTTTCAAATAGATCTTTCATATTGTTTGCATTAAAATAATGATTTCTGTTAAGATGGTTTTATAGACACATTGCCTACCCAAACAACTGAATCAATTGGAATATAAAAATAAATGGTTGTAGGACCCATTTATTTAATTCAACTTATTCCGGTATTGATGGTGGGTCTTTTTTGTGTTCTTATTTAATTTCCCTAGTCGCACAAGTA
>CM042149.1:117696937-117701937 GCA_023376005.1 Doryteuthis pealeii
TAGATACGAGGACCGCCCAGCGTGTGACTCGAACCCTTTGTGCCGAAACGGCACGCCGGCTTCTTACCATTACTATATATATATATATATATATATATATATATATATATATATATATATATATAACCTGATGGTCGCGTTGTTAAGAAGACTGAGTGAATATATATCGATCGGGTTTCCAATCCGGCTTGTGGTAACCTACTATTGTCTAGCCACACTGAAGGGACGTGACACAAGGTCAATTTCTTAAGCGGAGTTTAACAGATTTGAATTCAGAGTTTTCCTTCTCCTAGACTGGTTGCCTAACCAAGATTAAAGAGCCCAGTCTGCCCTGCTATTTACCCATAGCTGGAGGGAGATTGGATTCATACCTTTCCCAAGGGTATTAGCGCTATGTGAAATGCCAACAGCTTCGTCCAGGAATTGAACTCGCGTTGACGAGTCCATTTCCTACGACTCTAACCATTAGACCACGCACCTCTCTCTCTATATATATGCTCCCCATCGCCCAGGGGTTTGAGCACTTTAGAGGGGATTTCGCTGACGACCGCCAACTTAAGCGTAAACGCAACACTCTCCTATAAAAGGGATGGAGCACTTTACATACATACAGATGTGTGTATTCAAACAGTTAAAATCCCATTCACATTCTGTATGTGATGATAATCGAGCAGTTAAGTTGTCCGACTGATGCTGATTCGATCCGGATTCTATCCCAGCTGTTAGTAGATTACAAAGTATGTGTGGAAGGATATATATATATATATATATATATATATATATATATATATATATATATATATATACATTCTTATTGAATGCCTGTTGATTTTCATATCTTCAATGCTTTCTTCCTATAATTATTATCAGTACTGTCAATATTTCTTCTTTTCTTCTTCTTCTTCTTCTTCTTCTTCTTCTTCTTCTTCTTCTTCTTCTTCTTCTTCTTCTTCTTCTTCTACCAATTTAATCTAATATCTAAAAATTCTCTTTCATTCGTATTTCATTTGTAAAAAGAACAACAACCCTTTTTTCGTCTTCCACCTTCTTCACACCTTCCATACTTCTTCACTTAAACAAGCCAACCTCAGAGCACGGGCGTTATTCTTTTGATGCGCCTGCCTACTGGTGCCAAGGTCGGGTAACTTTTATAAACGATGGAAACACCGGAAGTGAGCTGAAGCCGGAAATGGCGGCGGCGTTGGTGCCTTTTGTTTTCAACTGGAAGTCCTGGCATTTATTACCAGATGAACTTACGAAAGCCGTTGTCAGATGTTCACTCGTTCGTCCGCTCAATGGCGCAGACGAGCTTCAGTGCGCATGCGCACCTCCACTGAAAGGCGAATTTGATCAGTATGCGCACATAAGTAAATTTAGCCACATACAATTTCCACACAAAATCATCTAATTTTCTATTTTACTTATATCAGAATTGTTTACATTATATATGGGGATAGGAATGCAAGTAAGGACACTCATACACACACATGGACACACATGGACACACACACACAGAAAGGCAAAAGAAACATCAGATTATAAAAATCGAACATAATATGAAAAATTTAAATGTTATGGTATATAAAGCAAAACAAACAATTGATTCAATTGCTATTTCATCTTCATTTATTAAAATACCATTCTATTATTTCTTCATATATATATATATATTATATATATATATATATATATATGGAGGATATGTGCTTAATTGAAGTCATACCTAAGTTTTGAAAATGAATAGGTTAATAATTAATGAATTTAGGCGGGCATATATGTATTTATCAACCCCTCCGCCCGAGCAGGATGCGACAGAAGGTCAATTTCTTAAGCGGAGTTTAACAGGTTTGAATTCAGAGTTTTCCTACTCCTAGACTGGTTACCTAGCCATGGTTAAAGAGTCCAGTCTGCCCTGCTTTAGGCAGGCATATAATGTTCAAATGTAAGGCTAAACAAATCGAGAAAATGTCAATTCCTGAATGTGTTGAGTATCTGGCAGCCATACTTCGTTCCAGATGTAATAAGTAAGTAAGCAAGCCAGTAAGAATCCAGTGTTAACGTATTCCTTGTAAGTCCTTCGTCCGAGATAATCCAAGTATCAATGACATAAGCTCAGAATATGGTCTCTATTAATACAGCATAAGCAGCAGCAGCAGTGCCAGTGATTGGACAATAGAAATGCCTTCTCAGGTCACGTGTTTATAGGCGAGTCTATAAGTATGAGTGACCATTTACCTGATGCCTTATATACAAAAAACCGCAACAGAATGTACATTTCGACCTATTAGGTCTCATCAGCAAGGTTATAGACATGGGAGACTGCTCCGTGTGTGACTCGAAACCTCGACTGCCAAACTGACAGGCGGGGATTCTAACCACTACACCAGCTAGCCATTCCCAGATTCTTCGTTTATTTTGAACTTATTCATATTCCACTTTTTATTGACTTGCTACACGACAGTATGAGAGTAAGTAAATAAACAATGTGTTTATTTGATATGGCTTTTAGCCGACAATAAGCCATATCAAATAAACACATTGTTTTATTTACTTACTCTCATATATATATATATATATATATATATATATATATATATTATATATATATATATGGCGTTATTTTTTATATTTTGTGTTTATTTATAACAAGGCTTCATCAGAAATCTGATGAAGTCTTTTTAGTAAATAGATCCGAAATATTAATTGAATCAATTGTTTGTGTTGGTTTATATACTCATATCTTTAAGACACACACACACACACGCACGCACGCACACACACACACACACACACACACACATATATATATATATATATATATATATATATATATATGTATATAGGGTTACGTAGAGGGTATTTGGTAACTGGTAGTTTCTCGCCTATACAATTTCCAAACCTAGTGAATGTTTTGTTTGTGTTTTTCCTTATATGCCGTTTTGTCATGAATTATGGGAAGGATTAACCACCTATGGCCAACAAGTGGCCCCATTGGAGTTATCTTACCCCTCTGCAGAAATGCAGTTGGTGTATTCTATAGCTCTTGTCGTCGGAGCCGTGTATATTTTGACAGCAATTTATTATTTGAATTTAATACAACGGAATATTTCTTAATGATTTTCAATTGCTTACGTTCATGTCCTCGCGTAATTTTTCTTATATCATTGTAATGTATATATATATATATATATATATATATATATATATATATATATATATATATATATAATATATGTGTGTGTGTGTGTGTGTGTGTGTGTTTATATGTATATGCAACAATTACACCCACACGAGTACGATGTGATACATGGTCAATTTTTTAAGCAGAGTTTAACAGGTTTGAATTCGGAGTTGTCCTTCTCCTAGATTGGGTACCTAGCCAAGGTTAAAGAGCCTAGTATGTCCTACAATTAATCCTTGGCTGAAGGAAGAATAGTTGGATTCATACCTTTACCCAGCGTATTAGCAATAAGTAAAATTCCATCAGTATCGTCCAGAACTATAGCAATATAAACACGTGTATATAAATGTATTCGTATTTCCGCTTATTATCGCTACAAGATATTTGCATTCTCTCATATGCTCTCTCTCTCTCTCTCTCTCACACACAGACACATATATATATAAGTGTGTGTGTGTGTGTGTGTGCGTGTGTGTGAGTGTTCAAGTGTGTTTGTGCGTGTGTGTTCAAAATTTAGATCCCAAAAATACTGTTTCGTGTGAAAGAATGCAAATATTTTGTATGAAGTGTTAATAAACAGAAATACATTCATATACGCACACACACGAATATGTTTATATTGCTGTCTATTGATAATCTTAAAGTGTAAACACAATAACGTACACACCGACCTATTTATATATGTGCGAACTCAAACATACACACAAACAAACACAGAAACTCTCTCTCTCTTCTTTCTCTCTCTCTCTCACACACACACACACACACACACACACACACACACACACACACAAATAACACATAGACACACGCGCGCACATATACAAACAATATACTCACCACACACACATACACACACACACATATATATATTCATGTATTTAGGTATTGTTTGAGCGTGTGTTTGCGCATATATATATATATATATATATGTGTGTGTGTGTGTATATATATATGTATATGTATATATATATGTATATATATATATATATATATATATATATATATATATATATATAGGTAGATGATACGGTTAAGTGTGTTTACGCACACACACACATAAACAATACACGCATATATATATGTACATATATGAGTGTGTGTGTGTGTGTAAACACAGCAACCATACCTATTAATATATGTGAGCAATCAAACACACACACACACAAACAATACACACCCTCAAACACACCTACGTACGCACATAGTCATACACACACATATATATGTGCGTGTGAGTGCGTGAGTTTGCGTATTGTTTGTGTGTGTTTTTGAGTTTGTGTATTGTTTGTGTGTGTGTGTGTTTGTGTTTGTGTTTGTGTTTGAGTGCGCACCTATATAAGTAGGTAGGTATATTAATGTATTTGTTTGTCCTCTTGTGACCCTTGACTGCACTGTTTGTCTTTCAGCTAAAAGCACAATTGAGCCGAGGAGAAATGTTGGTCGTATTCCATTTTATGGGATTTCGTTTGTTTTCCTTCGCAGGATTTATTTGTCAGCATTGTTGCTTAGTTTGGCTTTGGCTGACATTAACACCAATGCCATTTGTATGCACAACCCTATCTATCTATCTATCTATCTATCTATCTATCTATCTATCTATCTATGTATTTGTAGACACAGCCCTCTTACATCTATCTATCTATCTATCTATCTATCTGCATTTGTAAACACAGCATACACATCTATCGCTTTAACTTCAAATACCAATTATTTTACTCTGATGAAGGCCGTTATTCTTTGTATGATTAAAGATTTTATAATTTTCAATAATTATTATTTTATTTTATATTTAAAATAATAATAAATAGAATACATG
>CM042149.1:117706937-117714437 GCA_023376005.1 Doryteuthis pealeii
ATTGTTGTTTGAATGTCGTCTGTTTGTTTTTTTCTATCTATCCTTTCCTTTCTTTTTTCTTTTTTTTTGTTCAGTTTGTTGCTAAACAAAACACAAATCTGCACCAATTAAACAAAAACAACAATAAAAGAAAAGAAAACAAACAAACAAAAAATCAGAGAAAAAAAAGAAAGAAGAGAAAACGAATTGAATTGTGGGAGATTTTGTTACTTTGCATAAAAGAAAAAAAAAGTAACTGACTTAAAACGAAATATCTGGGAACCTTTGTCAAATCAGAGAAGATAGAATTGCAGTTAAAGACTTCAGTAAGAACAGAGACCGTTAGTTGAAAAAAAAAAATTCAAGAGTAAAAGAAATTTAAAGAGATCAATAAAGTATAATTTTATCAATCGAAGAATGCAGAGAGTGATCATTGGGGTTTCCAGCTTGCTATTTGGGTCGATGTGTTCTTCGGCCTCCCTCAATGTTTTATCATTATTATTCAAGCGGTGGTTCTCGTAAGTCATGAAATATCTTAGTGTCGGTGACTGTTATATAGCAAGGTCACGTGAGTATTAGGAGGAGAGTCCGTCGTCTAAGTACTTCAAGTGAGTTCTGCACAGAGTAATCTGTGTGTTCTTAAATAGTAGATAGAACCATCGCCACTGTTAAGGTACGGGGGAGATGGGTCATTCCATTGTATCAGTGACAATTGGGTATTTAGAAGGAGATGTTAACAATATGCAAAGTTGTCTTCCCGTTTACACTGTAAATCGCTATTTTGTTGTATATATAAATACCCTTTCATGGTATTAATATGTAGATAAGGCCAGCAATAAAGAGTCTCCGCCTGTCAGCTTGGCAGTCGAGGTTTCGAGTCACACACGGAGCAGTCTCCAATGTCTATAACCTTGCTGATGAGACCTAATGTCGAAATGTACATTCAGGGATTGACATTTTCTCGATTTATTTAGCCTTACATTTGATATATATATATATATATATATCTCAGTGTGTCTTTCTCTGTGCCTCTCTGTGTCTCTATCTCTCTCTCTCTCTCTCTCTCTCTCTATATATATATATATATATATATATATTATATATAGAGAGAGAGAGAGAGAGAGAGAGAGATAGATAGATAGATAGACACAGAGAGAAAGAGAGAGACACAGAGGTACAGAGAAAGACACACTGATATATATATATATATATATATATATATATATATGTATATATATATAGACAGAGAGACAGAGAGACAGAGAGAGAGAGAGAGAGAAAGAGAGACAGAGAGAGGGTGGGTGGGTAGGATGCTGACAAATTATGTATAGATTATATAGAAAAAATGAACCACTAGCACGTGCGTGTACACACACACACACACACACATGTATTTACTCAACGCCTGTAGGATTTTAACAACGATTGTATTTAAACCTTTACTCTGTTAGAAAAGTCGTGAATTTTTAACCGTTCCACACAGTTTTATCGCTAAGGTTAAGTTAATTTTAGCTAAAAAAAAACGAACTATTTGTGACATAGGAAAAAAAATCAAATCTTTCCATTAGAAAAAGAAAAGTGTTTTTGATTATTTCAGATGAACTTTATAGATTTTTGGTTTCTCAATGATAAAAAAACAAAAAAACAACATAAATACTTTTTTTCTCTATAACATAACACCTTTTCCAGAAATTCTTTTTCAGTTTTAAACCATACTTGAAAAAAAAATTGTTTTACATTATAAATATGGATACAATGAAGAAATATTTTGGAGTGATTTTTATTAATTTTTTGGGTGCAGAATTCTAAGAAAAAATCAGAACCATTTTTGTACATCATTTCTTTAGAAAACACTTTTTTAAAAATATTTCAATCATAGGTTTACGTGTAATTTCACACTATACATATGGATTATTTATTTCAATGACAATATTTGAATTTTGTATGTTCTAATATTAAAATCCATATTTAAGGTAATATGGATCTATTAGATTAGTAAACTTAAAGTTGATTCAGAAATAGTTAAACATAAAATAATGCACACCGGTTTTTGCACATACCATTTGGTAGTTTGGTCAAATTTTAATCTATAGCACAATTCCAAGTGGACCACGTTTCCCGCCAAGTCGTGACTATTCCTGTACTCCTTTCGTGCAAGTTTTCTTTATTCGATTATTATTATTATTATTATTATTATTATTATTATTATTATTATTATTATTAACACGTATCCGTTGGCTAACTGGAGGCTTGAGCAAGTCTTCTCAGGTCTCCGTCTGAGTATTCTAGACGATCTTAACAATGCTGTATTTTGGATGGTCTCGATTATTCCTCTGATTTCCAATTCACCCAAATTCTTTTCCAGACCCTTGAGGACCTTTCCTTTACCTCAATGTTCTACAGTTGTTGTTTTTTTTTTCAGTTCTCTGGCAAGGTCCAAGTATTTGTCTATCTTTTCGCTTTCTTTCGCTTTCACTCGGTGGTCAGCCGGGACGGCAAAATCCACAAGATGACAACTTCTCTTCCCCTTGTAAATCAATAATAGGTCTGGTCTTCTAGCTCGGATTAGGTGATCGTCCTGTATCTCAAAGTCCCATTCGCATCCTAGCCTGGTGGGAGGTCAGGAAAATACCTGGTGTCACATCCTACCCGTGGAGAACGGGTTGGCTAAATACCCACTTGAAAGTGTTTGAAATTGTTACAGATAGCGTTGACGTTTGCCTAAACCCAAAGCCGACATAACAGTAGAAAATTATAAACGAATCCTTCATTTTTGCTACTGTTTCTCTTGGGGGTTCCCTTGATTTCTGCCCCTTGCCCTCACCATCAATATGCCCGTTGCTTAGTAACCGCTGGACATTATGATGTGCATGATGAGAATTATTGTCTCACACAAATTGACAAATGATGAGACGGTTCGAATTTTGACCTATCAATTGTAAACCGAGCGACAATAGAATTATCGCTCTCCCGGCAAACTGGCGGGCGAGACAGTTCGATTCTAATTGCAACGTCGATGCTGGTTCGTCTCCACATTTGGATAAGACAGTCAGAATTTGCCCCCCGTTCATTTGGGAATCAAACCAAACACAACATTTTCGATTGAGAAATAAATAAGGATGATTGATATGTTGCTAATGATTATTATAATATAGTATGAGAATTTCTTTCTTTTATCGTTTCTTTATTTCCCTTTTTCGCATTAGACAAAGAGAGTGTATATATATATATATATATATATATATATTATATATATATATATATAATATATATATATATATATATATGGACTCGTCAATTCAAGTTCAATTCCTAGACGAAGCTCTTGGCAATTCACATAGCGCTAATACCCTTGGGAAAGGTATGTATCCATATATTCTCCCTCCGGCTATGGGTTAAATAGTAGGGCAGACTGGGCCCTTCAGCCTTGGGTAGGTAAACAGTCTAGGAGAGGGACAACTCTGAATTCAAAATTCCTGAGGTCGGTCGTTGATTGGGTTTGTGGCAACCCTTGATGCACCAATTATTTCCTATCGACTGTACCAAAAAGTGTGGATGGTCCAACACAAGCCTTCACCACTATAAACAAATCACTGTGTGGGTGTTCATTGTGTGTGTCAACCCTCATATAATATATATATATATATATATATATATATATATATATATTTCCCACGACTCTAACCACTAGCCCACGCGCCTCTCTCTCTCTCTCTCTCTCTCTCTCTCTATATATATATATATATATATATATATATATATATGGAGGCGCGTGGGCTAGTGGTTAGAGTCGTGGGATATGTATATATATATATATATATATATATATATATATATATTATATATATATATATATTATAAGTGAGTTTGTTTATTTTTCTAAATTTGCATTCTTTAAGCGTTAAAGAATGTAAAACATTTAGAAACGAAATGATAGGCAAATCATTGGAATGTTTTTTTAAACAGACTAAGCCCAGATTAGAGTAGGAATTACATGCACCCACACACTCAGATACACACACACACACACACACACACACACACATACACACGCGTGCACATACACTGGCACGAGAAAGGTTACATGACTAACGAGGAAGCAATGGTATGCAATGGTAGCCGGACTGAAATGAATGGTCGGGGTGTTGTCCGATACGAAATAAATAAATAAATAAAGACAGAAAGCAAAAAATAGCAAGAGAAAGATAAGGAGAGAAAGAGAGAAGAAGAGGAAGAGAGAGTGGAAGGAAAAGACGGAGGGTGAGAGAGCTGATGTAGAATTGTTGCATCCCACGTCGGACTAGTGAAATTTCAAAGACAATGTTGAAAATCAAGATGGAGGCAGAATTTATGACTTCTTTCTCTTCTAACCCTATCTATCTATCTATCTATCTATCTATCTCGGTCTTTTAATATCTATCTATCTATCTATCAATCTATCTCGGTCTTTTAATATCTATCTATCTATCTACATCGTCTTTTAATATCTATCTATCTATCAATCTATCTCGGTCTTTTAATATCTATCTATCTATCTACATCGGTCTTTTAATATCTATCTATCTATCAATCTATCTCGGTCTATCTATCTATCTATCAATCTATCTCGGTCTTTTAATATCTATCTATCTATCTACATCGGTCTTTTAATATCTATCTATCTATCAATCTATCTCGGTCTTTTAATATCTATCTATCTATCTACATCGGTCTTTTAATATCTATCTATCTATCAATCTATCGGTCTTTTAATATCTATCTATCTATCTACATCGGTCTTTTATATCTATCTATCTATCATCTATCTCGGTCTTTAATATCTATCTATCTCTTTAATATCTATCTATCTATCTATCTATCTATCTATCTATCTATCTATCTTTAGATCTATCTTTAGATCTATCTATCTATATCGGTCTTTTGATACCTATCCATCTATCTATCTCTTTCAATATCTATCTATCTATCTATCTATCTATCAACCAATCAATCAATCAATCTATATATCCATCTATCTATCTATCCCGGTTTTTTGATATCTATCCATCTATCTACCTCTTTTAATATCTATGTATCTATGTATCCACCTATATATATATATATATATATATATATATATATATATATATATATATATATATATATATATATCTTTTAATATCTATCCATCTATCTATTTATTTAAACAAAAACCAACAGCCTCATCTGAACATGAAGTAATGTTGTATTGTGAATTTCTTAATTTCGTTGATAAATTTTAAGAATTCTTGATATTGTTATCATATTTTCTTTGCTGTTTTCTTCATTCAAAGCAAACAGATTAAACAGTAAGACCCCAAATTATTTTCAAAGTTTTAAAAAAGAACAAGAAAATTATCAATAAGTTTATATATATATATATATATATATATATATATATATATATATATATATATATAGTCTAATCTATCCATGTATCTATTTCAGACTAAATCCATCCATCTATTCATTTCACAATAAATCTATATATTTATCTTTATATTCGTTTCAGACTAAATCTATCATTCTATCCATCAACCTATTTCAGATTAAATCTATCTAGTTCGAATCCGGTACGAGGTTTGTTCGCATTTTCACATGACGCTAATACACTCGGGAAAGGTATGAATCCAATTGCAATAGTAGGAAAGACTGGGTTCTTTAACTTTAGCTAGGTATCCAGTCCAGGAGTAGACTGGTTACTTAGCCAAGGTTAAAGAGTCCGCTGTTTATCCATTGTTGGAGGGAGAGTAATTGGATTCATACCTTTCCCATTGGCAAAATTATGGGAAAATACAAACAGCCTCATCCAGAATTTGAACTAACAACGGTTAGGAAGTAATATATGTTGTGTATTTATATTTATAGTTTTTTAGTAATTGGTTTTAACAATGTGTTAGCACCACTGGGGATCATGTTGTATGGTATTGATTAAGTTCATGTCTGTATTCTATGGTATAATTTTATTTCCCTCAAAAAGGACAGAATGTTTTCTATGTTGACATTTTCAAATAGATATTTCATATTGTATGTTGTGTATTTATATTTATACGTTTTTAGTAATTGGTTTTAACAATGTGTTAGCATCACTGGGGATCATGTTGTATGGTATTGATTAAGTTCATGTCTATATTCTATGGTATAATTGTATTTCCCTCAAAAAGGACAGAATGTCCTCCGTTTTGACATTTTCAAATAGATCTTTCATATTGTTTGCATTAAAATAACGATTTCTGTTAAGATGGTTTTATAGACACATTGCCTATCCAAACAACTGAATCAATTGGAATATAAACATAAATGGTTGTAGAACCCATTTATTTAATTCAACTTATTCCGGTATTGATGGTGGGTCTTTTTTGTGTTCTTATTTAATTTCCCTAGTCGCACAAGTATTTTGTTTTAATATAATCAAATATCATATTGAATTAAAAAATTCAATATGATATTTGATTATATTAAAAAAATACTTGTGCGTGGAGGATTTGAACTCAGCTCACCGAGTCCATTTCTTACGACTCTAACCATTACACCACGCGCATCCATAAATAGAACAGCGTTAGATAGTTACGTACAGACTGATATGGATGGGCATAAACGCTACAACACTTACATTCATCAAATCGGCTGGTATGTAAGAATGGCTAATTTACACACCAAAACCAAGCTTAGTAAATATTTACATTTGCTAAATCTGAACCACATCATATATGTATATGTATATATATATATATATATATATTATATATATATATATATATATATATATGTGTGTGTGTGGTGTGTGTGTGTGTGTGTACGGGTGTGTGTGTGTATGTGTGTTGTGTGTGTTTGTGTGTTAGTGTGTGTGTGGATGTTTATTCTTACTTATGTGAATTAATAGAACTTACACTCTTTTCCCCTTGTTCGGGATTTCCGACTGACTTATAAACTAGCGTTGCCATCGCGGGGGTAAATATTTCCTACGAACTTTGAGTGCGAGATGTTGAAAGCGGACATTTTGAAGCGGGAAAGTGATTAATTGAATGAAGGCGAGAGGATGAAAAATAAGTGGAATATCTGCTGACAGATCAAACAGCAAGGAATCTAATTGAAAATGAAAAGGCAATTACACGTACATATTAGCACACGAGTATATATATATATATATATATATAATATATATATATATATTTGTGTGTGTGTGTGTGTGTGTGTAGGTGGGTTTGGGTGTGACAGAGAAAGAGAGTATTATCAAATGATTTTGTGGTAAGATTCAACCAAATATTGAGAACTCAAGCATACATATAAAGATGTGCATATATAATATATATATATATATATATATATATATATATATATATATATATATATATATATATTATAAATAAATAAATACCGGCATGGATCAGAAATAATTTATTTCGACATTTTTGCCTCTTCAAGTCTGATTTTCAAGTGGATAATGATTACATTAAAAAATCCTACTTCAAGATGCAAATATATATATATATATATATATAT
>CM042149.1:117719437-117731937 GCA_023376005.1 Doryteuthis pealeii
GGGCGAAACAAAAGAGAAAACAAAAGAAAGAAGGAAAGTAAAAGAAAAACGGAAAGGAAGGAAAGGATGGAAAAAAAGGAAGAGAAAAAGAAAGAAAGTAAGAAAGAAGGAACGTAAGGATAAAGAGTATTGCATGAATGAAGAAATAATGTGTTAGAAGAACAAGTAATAACCGAAAAGAGAGAAAATAACGAAGAAAGGAAAGAAAAGAAAGAATGAAAGTAAAAAGAAAGAAAGTATTAAATCAACAAGGAACACGAAAATAACAAAAAAGAAAGTAAGAAACGAGAGGAAGAAAGGACGGAAAAGAAAACATATTTAAAAAGAAAGAAAAGAAATTAAATTAAAATTATATATATATATATATATATATATATATATATATATATATAGGGTAATATATATAATGCATATATTTATCTCTCTCTCTCTCTCTCTCTCTCTCTCTATATATATATATATATATATATATATATATGGGTAAAAATATGTACACATTCTTGACGCTCCACACTTACTGATCATAATAAAAAAATATTTCTTAACAAAATCTGTTTAAATGATAACTTGATGCCAAAATACATATATATATATAAATAAATTTATAAAAAATGTTGTTCTGGTTCCAACGGGAGAAAATTCAATATTTTATAAAAAAAAAAAAGGAAGGTCCGCAAAATGTATTTTGTTCTCAGAAAATTTTTTTTAATTCTTTTTGTTTTACATATGCAACACGTGTTTCAGATCTTCTGGTATCTTCTTCAGGCTTTGATTGATATATAATATAAATAAATAAATAAATAAATATGTATATATATATATATTATATATATATATATATATATATATATAAGATATATATTTAATATATAAGATTGAAATGCCGTACTGCATAGTTAAATCCGTCTTATCGTTTTAATTTTTTGTTTCGTCTATGCTTATATAACACAAGAGATTTTTTTTTGTTTTATGAAGGAGAATCAACAAAAACATTTGACCAGTGATAAAAGAATAGTTGTCTTAAAGTCAACCAAATCTCCTGAATTGCTCGAATCCGTGGGCGTTGGAGATGTAAATATGCCCAATTCTTGGGATTCCTTCGTTGGTAAACGAAGAAAAAAGAAAATGTAATAGTGATAAAGTCAACAACAGTTTAGTAATGGGAATAAAATGGCGGCTATGTTGACGATAGGCAGCAGATAAAGCGAGGAATTATGGGTAAATAAGAAACGTCTTCAGCGGGAAGTTACTTTCTAAAGCCAAATGCAATTAATAAAACCCCGATTTCTTTTTCTTTTTTTTTTTGCTTTTGGTAGTTTTATTTTATTTTTTTTTGTGAGGTCTGCTTTTTATTACTGTTTCTGCCTTTTGTATTTTTTCTTTATTTTACATTTTTTTTATTTTACGTTTTCTTCTTCTTTTTTACTTTTTCTAGTATTCATTTCGGTTTTCTTTTTCATTTTTTTCTTTCAGTTATTTTTCTTTCTGTTATTTTATTTTCTATTTTTTGTTTTTTGATTTCTCTTTTAGACATTTTTGTTCCGTCTTTGGATTTCTTCATGATTTCTTTTTTGCTTGCGAATTTCTTTCCGTTTTTCTTTTTTCTTTTAATTTCTTTTCTTTCTTTTTAAATATGCTTTCTTTTCCGCCCTTTCTTCCTCTTGTTTCTTAGTTTATTTTTTTTTGTTATTTTCGTGTTCCTTGTTGATTTAATACTTTCTTTATTTTTACTTTCATTCTTTCTTTTCTTTCCTTTCTTCGTTATTTTCTTTCTTTTCGGTTATTACTTGTTATTCTAACACTTTCTTTCTTTCTTCATTCATGCAATACTCTTTATTCTTACGTTCTTTCTTTCTTTCTTCCTTTTTATTTTCATTCTTTCCTTCCTTTCAGTTTTTCTTTTTCTTTCTTTCTTTTGTTTTCTCTTTCGTTTCACTCAATTCTTTTTTTTCTTCTTTTCATTTTTGTTTTTCCTTTCTATCTATCTTTCTTTTCCTTCTTTTTCTTTCTTTTTTTCTTTTCTTTCTTTCTTCCTTTTTTTCATTCTGTCCTTCCTTTCAGTTTTTCTTTTTCTTTCTTTTTTCTTTCTTTGTTTTATCTTTCGTTTCGCTCAATTCTTTCTTTCTCTTTTCATTTTGTTTTTCCTTTCTATCCATCTTTCATTTCTTTCTTTCTTCTTTCTTCTTTTCTTTCTTTCTTCTTTCTTTTTTCTTCTTTCTTCCTTCATTTTTTCTTTTTCTTTCTTTCTTTCTTTTTTGTTTTTCTTTCTTTTCGCTCAATTCTTTTTTTTTCTTCTTTTCATTTTTATTTTTTCCTTTCTATCCATCTTTCTTTTTCTTTCCTTTCTTTCCTTTTCTTTCTTTCTTTCTTTCTTCTTTTTTTCTATTTGGTTATTTTTTGTTGTTGCTTTAACAATTTTTATTTATTTTTACTTCCCATTATTATTCCTTGTTTCCATTATTCATTATTTCTTTTATTTCTTTGTTTCTTTCTAATTATTCCTGTCCCTCCCAATTAATTATTTGTTAGAATTGTTAAATTAGAATCCCTTGCTTTGGGCAAGTTTAAATTTCACCCTTCATTCTATTTAAAGTAGTAAAACAAATCAAAATTTCGAAAAAAAATTAGACGATCAATTCTTACAAACCATTCAATTTTAGAAGCCCCACTATAAAACAATATTAACCAAACTCGCCCAGCAGCCCATACCAGGAGGCAGAGAATTTCATCCCATCTTCGTTTTTATTGGGCTTGATTAACCTCAGCTAAGTAAATATTTTTAAACAAATCACGTTTTTATGGCCAAATATTTTATTATTAATTGTTCTCTTCGTCTGCAAAACATGGACACTTTTGGTCGATATGTTAATTCATGTCTTCCCAAACCGTATTTATTCTTCATCATTCTTTTGTTTTTTTTAATTCTATTTATTTCCAGAATTTGTTGGCTTTCTCCTATCACATACACACACACACACACACACATATATATATATATGTATATATATATATATTATACGAAAGCTTAGCGAATCAATCTTTATTTCCTAATGCCTTTTTTATTGTTTAGTTTAATGACACAATATATATGTTAAACAATTCCTTTATTGAGTTATGTTTGAAAATAAATTCATTTCCATCGTTTTAATTAGGAGTATATATATGTATATTTATACATACATACATATATATATATATATATGTATTTATAGATATATATGTAGTTATTGTAGTTATTTAGTATTGGAGTATTGAAGATAATGTACTCGATTACGGGTGTAAAAGCTGCATCAATTTTTTATAGAGTAGAGTGCACTTATGGGGTGATTGTTACCATTGGTTTCAAAGCAGCGTACTATCTACTTATCATCAAGACAATGAGCTTGTAAAGCCCTCTAACTTTACGCGCGCGTTGTTTTGATGATAATTGGCCAGTAGTCTGTAACAATCGCTCATTAAGTGTACTGTACTCTATAACATACACACACACACATATATATATATATAATATATATATAACATATATATACATATATAGATATACAATATAGATAGAGAGAGAGAGAGAGAGAGAGAGAGAGAGAGAGAGAGAGAGAGGGAGATATGTGAACATATATATATGCAACCATTTTTTTATTTTCTTAAATATACAAATTAGATTCTGAAATATTATTCGCGCACTATATTCCCGGTTATATCATTAAAAAAATACTCAGGTTCTTTTTCTTTCACTCCAACACTTCAACAACATATAGCAGGCCATGGGATAATATGTATCTAAATCTTGTCCGTACACACATCTATGTGTTGAAGGCATTCTAAAAAAGTGAAAGATTTCTTTTTGGAAATCTTGTCAAATACAAGCAGTATCGTCCAGGATTCGAACTCTGGACACCAATTTCCTAAAACAATAACCATTACACTAAACAGGCCTCCAAATAGTACAATATAAGTTCGGGCCTATATCATGTTATTTGGCAACGCCCATTTCCTCTCCCATTTAATCCGCTTAAGAAATTGATATTGTGTCACGTCTACTCGCACGGGGTGGGGGTGGGGGAAATATATGCTAGGTGTGTCAAAAGAGCATCGAGATTTTTTGAACTTTTTGACACATCTGAAAGAAAATAACGTTCCATTCTTTTTTTTTCAGAATAAATGGTGTGTCAAAAAAATGTAAAGCTATATTTACCAAGAGAGAATTAGAAATGAAGAATATATGGAACGTCATTTTTTTTTCAGAATACAAGGTATGTAAAAAAGTACAAAAAATCTCGTTACTTTTTTGCCACACCTTATATATCATGTTACTTGGCAGTGTCCATTTCCTCTCCCAGTTTATTTGCATTGGATCATTCATATCATTAATTCATATTTTCTTTGGAAAGAAGGAATATATATATATATATATATATATATATATATATATATATAGAGAGAGAGAGAGAGAGAGAGAGAGAGAAGAGAGAGAGAGAGAGAGAGAGAGAGAGATGTGCAATGAATATCTGGTGTGGTGTTGTATAACACTAAAATACAAAACATAAAAGAATGCGGGATTATTTATTTTAAAGAAAAAGAAAAAAAAAACTACAGAACTACTTTTCGCGGAAGAACACTGTCAGTGATAAATGAATTTTCTGGTGGGTCCTTAAAAAAGAAGAAACTCAAAGAAATGAAACGAAAAAAAGAAGACGGTTCTTTTTCTCTTACTATCGCTTATTTTATTTTGTTTTGTTTTATTTTATTGTTTTATTTTTTTCGTCTCAGCTTTGCAATTTCATTGTA
This sequence comes from Doryteuthis pealeii, assembly GCA_023376005.1. Taxonomy (NCBI): domain Eukaryota; kingdom Metazoa; phylum Mollusca; class Cephalopoda; order Myopsida; family Loliginidae; genus Doryteuthis; species Doryteuthis pealeii. The sequence goes on from CM042149.1 coordinate 117,724,223, forward strand.
GATTTTTTGTCATCCGCTAAACATAAGCTTACCATCATCAATGTCTTTCTCGTTTTTTTTTTATTTCTTTTCTTTTTTTTTTGTATTGGTAAGATGGATACTCGCCTCCTAACTCAATTTTGGCCGAGACAAAATACGAGAAAAAAAGAGACAAAATTAGCGCGAAATTTGATTGACGAAATCGCTTGCCTCGAAGTGTGAATTGCACGCGCCTTTGCCCCTTCCGTCGTATTTATAGACATACATACATACACACACATACACACTGAGATACACACTCGCACTGAGACGCACACATACATATGCTGAGACACACAAACGCACACTCTCATACAAGATTCAAAACCATTTAGACGCATTTGCATACACATCCTATCTCTCACTTACTTATTCCATCGTATTTATAGACATACACACACACATAGACACAAACACACACTGTGACACAGAGACACATACGGAAGCACACAGACGCACAAACACAAACACACACAGACACACACACGTACTTATATATGTATATAGTGGAAGCACATGATGTAATGCTTAAAGTCCTGGGAAATGGACTCGTCGCCCCGAGTTCAAATCCTGGATGTGGTAATTGCATTTCCCTTAGCGCTAATACCCTTGGGAAAGGTATGGATCTACTCTCCCTCCAGCTATGGATAAATAGTAGGGCAGACTGGGCTCTTTAACCTTGGTTAGGCTAACGTCTAGGAGAAGGAAAACTCTGAATTCAAATCTGTTAGACTCCGCTTAAGAAATTGACCTTGTGTCACATCCTGCTCGTGCGGAGCAGATAAGTTTCTTCCGTTATTCGCTGCGATATCCGTAAGTTTCAATCCCCATATGAGGATTAATTTCGCGTTTGGAGTGAGAAGGAAACAAACAACTTAAACCCACTTGTGTAGTCTCTTTTTTGCTTTTTTCTTCTTCTGAAGAGTTTGTAGAAAAGCAACATCAGAAAGAACATGTTTGATGATAATTACTCCCAGGTCCACTCTAACATGGATTGGTAGTACCTGTTAGGGTTCGATCTATGGGTTAATAGAAAAAATGAGTTTAAACATATGTAAAAAAAATCAATACCCATCAAGAATGAATAAACCAAAACGAAATATGAAATAACCTAACAAGGGTTGACATACCGTAAAATCCAAGGAACTATTGAACCTGATGAGTTTCTATTGCTATCTGCAGTGAAAAGCGTAAGTTTCGATCCCCATATGAGGATTAACTTCGCGAATAAGACCCACTTGTCTCGTCTCTTTTTTTCTTCTCCTTCTTCTTTTGAAGAGCAGCTTGTAGAAAAGCAACATCCACAAACAACATGGTTGATCATAATGGTTACCTATCGTGAGTTTCATTGACGCGAAATCACCAAGAAATAACCACCAAATGAAAGGGGGGAAATAAGTTAGACGATCTCTGAGGCGACGGCTTAAAATGACGGCCTCGTTCTCACACTTTCACTATGGCGTTAGCCTCGTTATGGAAGTTTGCCTCGCCCAGCTTCCACCTCACCTAGCCACCGTTTCCTCTGTTTCGGACTCCGACGAACGAACGAACAAAAGAAATTAGAAATTTGGCTCCAACCGCTAATTAATGGAAGCCATTTTGCGGACGGAAACTCAGCGCTTATTAATGGAGGCCGTCCATTGAAACCTTCACTTCATTAGGGAAACTGTAAGAGAGGCGGGAAAATCTCCACCTTCGCTTATGTTATTAGTCATAGCAGTTATGGTAGCAATGGCCATAATAACGGTGGTAGTAGAAGGTGTGGAGTCTCTGGTGGTGGAGGGTCGAGTGGTTTTGGGTGAGGTTATTAGAGGCATTGTTGAAGTGATTCCTCGTCTCGCAGAAGCCTTACAAGCTGGGATGATTTAGTGTAGGTGAGGCTTAGTCAACACTCGACATGATGATTGATTGATTGATTTTAACGTCGTGTCAATCCGTCTAGGTTTATCTTATACCTAAAGGTGTGAGAATCTCGTTCATTGTACGTTTATATTTACATTTTTGTGTAGTTGTTTCGTAACAGTATTTTTGCATTCTATAAAAAATGATAATATAAAAACACTATTCAAAAATCTTGTGATGGACAATATAATCTCATAACTTAAAGAAGCATATATATATATATATATAATATATATATATATATATATATATATATATAAAGTTTAACCTAATGAGTCAGATATATCTACTAAAAGTTTCGCTCAGTGCTCCCCAGGGCAAAGATCTGACTCGGATCTTTGCCCTGAGGAGCACTAAGCGAAACTTTTAGTAGGTATATCTGACTCATTAGGTTAAACTTTATTATTTGCTCTACTTAGGTATTAAGCACTCTTTCACTTTTTAGCTTTAGAATATCCTGGCACTTTATATATATATTTTTTCATATATAATAATATATATATATATAATATATATATATATAAATGTTTTTTTCTTTTGGCAAGTATTATATGAACTGATTATTTTCGGTTGGTACGATTATCTTGGTCTTTTCTTTTTTTCAAAATTTTTTTTTCCCAGGTGATTTTTGGTAGTATATATTTACAATCAAACTATTTGCGTTTTTTTCTTACCGCAAGGGTTTACCAACAAGTTTGGTAAATTAAATTATATATATATATATATATATATATATATATATAATCACGACAAGCAAAATCATCGAATACCACGTACGACGTGCGGAAACTGGAAAATTCTCTCTCTCTCTCTCTCTCTGATATATATATATATATATATATATATATATATATATATAAGGTGTGTAATAAAAGTATCGAATTCGAAGTTGTATTTACCAAGATAAAAATGAACGATGAATGGAACGTTAATTTTTTCAGAATAAATGTATGTCAAAAGTACAAAAATCGATGATTTTTTGACACAACTACAGTTTAAACTTGGGACTTTTTGACTCACCTTGCATTCTGAAAAAAAAAAAAAATTAATGAATGGAACGTTATTTTTTTTCAGAATACAAGAAGTGTCAAAAAAGTAACAAGTTTTATAGCTGTATTTAACAAGATAGAAATGAAGAATGGAATGTTATTTTTGTCAGAATACAAGTTGTGTCAAAAAGTACAAAGAAAATTCGATACTTTTTTGACACACCTTGTATGTTTCTCGTAAGGATTACCACGAGAGTGGGTAAGCACTGAGAGACGGACAAATCTTTACAGCGAGTTGGGCAGTATGATATAGAGAATGAGCGACAGACCCAAAAAGTAACAGTTTGAGTTATATCTTTTAGAAACAGCCTCAGATTTCTTTTCTAGAAATTCACTAATATTTTCTAATGAAGTATGGTTTAAATCAGGCCAAACTGTCAGATCCTTAGCCGTACATACCGACATAGATTTGTTGAATTACATTAAGGTAATAGTCACAACATAATTTTACGATGCGTATTATGGCGAAAATTCTCATCAAAAAAACATTTTCGGCGCGAAAACAAGATGGTGGACGCGTCCCTAGTGTGTAGTTTGAATGATAAACGATTATATTCGTACACGGTCCGCTTTTTGACTTCCGTTCATTTCTTTCCTCTCCCACACAGTCAACAACTACATGTTAATCTAGTGTCCCCGTGGGAGGCTTTATGTTGTTTTTTTGTTTTTATTTTTTGTTTATCACTGAAAGAGAAGTATTTTTTTTTCGTTTATTGAAATTTATTGTTCATGAAATACTCCTGATTATAATGAGAAATTGTCTTTTTCAAAGATCCTACTCATTCAGGCGTTCCAAATCACGGTGGTTCACTGGAAGCTGAGTGACAGCAAGTCTTCTTGGCTCTCCAGGACTCTTCTAAGTATTCAACCGATCTTAACTGTGCTGGAGTTTGGGTGGTCTCGATTCTTCCTCTGATTTCCAGTTCACCCAAATTATTTTCCAGATCTTTGAAGACCGTTCCAACGGCACCAATTACAATTCCACAGTTTCCTCAACTCTCTGGCAAGGTCCAAGTATTTGTCAATCTTTTCGCTTTCTTCCATTTTCATTTGGTGGTCGGCTGGGACGTCAAAATCCACGAGATAACAGGTTCTCTTCTTCTTGTCGGTCAATACTAGGTTCAGGCTTGTGCATACTCTGAATAGTTGCACAATTCCCAGTGGATTACCTTTCCCACCGAGTCGTGCCTAGTCTTGTATTCTCTTTGTGCTAGTTTGCTGAATTCGCTTATATGATTAACCACTTCTTCTCTGTCTCCTCATATTCTGCTCTTGTTATTCCGCTGCACCTTATCTATTTTGCCTTTTATATACTTTGTTTTTATGGCATCGTGTTGTGCTGCGATTATAAGCGATTCGGTTATAAAAAGGGAAATTGAGTTTCACGATTTTTCAGATAGCCAATCAAAACTTTCGATTCATGACGGAGAAATGTTTGATGGTATTTCAACTTCTATTTTAATTAATAAAATAATACACAGAATTACTTTTGATACGTTTGAGAATAAAACAGTAATATCATCATCATCATCATCATCATCATCATCATCATCATCATCATCCTGTCGTGCAATTGGCACGGATATCCATGACAATCTCTACCGAACCCTCCCTATCATTCGTCGTCCCAGAGTGGTCCTCCGCGCAGCATCCAGTATCCTCGCATAGTTGGTCAATGTAGGTCCTTGGTGGCCGGCCCACATTAGCATGTCCATGTGTTGGCTTCCACAGGAGGACGTCGCTTATGATCTCGTCCTTGCTTCTTCAGCGGTGTCCAGCATGCCTTAGCTGCACAAGGATGCTGTGTGCGGTCTTGAACAAGTCGTTGAAGCAGCACCCCACAATGAAGCAGTTGTACGGCCACCTGCCCCCCATCTCACAAACCGAGTGAGACGGACAAGAAATCAATAACATCATATGATGTTAAACTCGGTTTTCTAAAACTAGTATACAAATTATTCACACTATAATATACACGTAAGCCTTTATTTCTAAGTAATATATTACACACATTGAAGTATTTTAAATGCATTAATAACAAATCTAACGCAGCAATATTTTAATAAAAACATTGTTATTGAATAAGATGCTAGTAAAATAACAATTACATATTGATCCATGAGAATATAACGTAAATGATTCAGGGAATAGTGACGTTGGTATTGTGGTAGTTTCGGCAACAGACACACATACACTTTTCCATCATAATAAGCCTCGCAAGAATATGCTCCCTCCGGGCGTAATTATTTTAGTTTTATTCTAATGAAATATATTAAATTGGAAAGACTAACGAAATTAGATAAGAAGGCATATAAATTGTATTATTATATTAGATTTTAATTGATTTCTATATAAAGTCATTCATAGGATTGTTTTTAATACGTTGGAGAATAAAAATTATATTAGAGATCAATGTAATTATTCATTAACTCGGTTTTGTTAAAACCGGTATGCAAACAAATTAACCACATCATATAGTGTGTAAACCTTTATGTCTTAGTGATATATAAAGAGTATTACTGGAAGCGCACTGATAACATAGGTTGTTGTGAAGCAAATCTAAGTCAGATTTTCATTGAGAACTCGTTACTAAATAATAATTATTCTATGTATTAATGATTGTGACAATACATTATATGTGACTATATGGCAGGTTTAGCTCAATCGGTAGAGCGTTCGACTAGGAACTACAAGGTTCTGGGTTCGATACTGACCCTCGCCAATTCAGCGTATGGTAGCACAGGGATCTGTGTGGTAAAGTAAGGAGCTGGTGGTAGGTGTGACGCTCCATCTCAGACGCAGAAACAATCATCTTAACTAGCACTAGTGAAAAGGGGATACACTCCCTTCCTATCTTGCTGATACCGCCTTTAAGCCAAGCCGACGAATAAAAAAATATATGCTCATTGATAAACCTATGCAATTCCTGTATTGTGACGTAAACAGTGACGTAGTTTCGGTTACGGACATAAAGACACCGAATCTCCATTATAATAAGATTAAAACTTGATAATATTCGTCGCGTGAATAAAACTAGGCTTTTCTCTTATTTGTTTTTTGTTTTTTTTATTATTATCTCAGGTGGGTTCATCAAAGCTTCGACTTGAGATATCTTTCTCAACATCACTGTTTGCTCCTATGACGAAATGGCACGGAGATCGATACGACAAACAGTAGAAGAAAATCAAACACTATAAATATTGCAACAAAGGTCACTCTGGCCGATCAACATGTAAAGCCTTCGATTTTTGGTTAATCGATATGTTTATCAAGGCTGCATTGTCAGTGTGATAATAAATGGTGTCATGATTATTTTTAGAACACTGACTTTCAAAAATATCAACCTACCCACGATTCTACTAATTCCACACTCCACGGTAGAATGGAGGGGGGATTCCTTGATGTTGAGAATTTATATATATATATATATATATATATATATATATATATATATATATATATACCAACCCCTCCGCATGAGCAGGATGTGACACAAGGTCAATTTCTTAAGCGGAGTTTAACAGGTTTGAATTCAGAGTTTTCCTTCTCCTAGACTGGTTGCCTAACCAAGGTTAAAGAACCCAGTCTGTCCTACTATTTATCCATAGCTGAGAGAGAGAGAGAGAGAGAGATTCACACCTTTCCCAAGGGTATTAGCGCAAGTGAAATGCGAATTCGTCCAGAATTGAACTCGCGTTGACGAGTCCATTTCCTATGACTTTAACCATTACACCACGCGCTCCTAGAATTTATTGATATAAGATGTGTGTTAATGCCCTCTCCTACTTATAGACTAGGACATAATCATGTGATCTAACTCTTGGCCAATCACTGGCAGTACTCTGAAGCTGATACAATACTTAAACCGACCTACTGTTATAATTACATTGACACTCTTTGACGACGGACATAGGATTAAATCACTGGACCTTTACCAATACGCAGGATAGGACTTATACGCTTACCAAAGGATCACCAAAGGATTCCATAACATAGGACTTTCTTTAAGCCCTTTTCAACTGGCCAAGGATGGCACTTAAATAACTTTACACTTGACGAATTTAGCGAATTGATAATTGGTACTACTTGGGCATGCTCTGACCCGGAGTGGTAGTACCTGTTAAGGTCCCATCTATAGGTTCAATACAAAAACATAAGTTTATAAAAAAAATGAGTGTCCATTAAGAATTAATTTATTTCAAAACTTTGTTGGCATTAAATGACCCACTTAGGTTGATATGCCGTAAAGCAAAACGAACTAAATGAACTTGTGTGACCTTTGAGTAGCTTCCGTGAGGAATGACATCACTTCCTGTATGTTCAGTCACTCGTCATCCTGACGTATTGTATTCTATTGGTGTCTATACGTATTTACCCGACCTCTCAGAGCGTCTCATCGTTGAATAACGGTTAGCGATCTAGTCTCGCAGATCCATTACTAGAGGATTGTGAGATGGAGAGGTCCGATAGCCTTATTATTATGAGTTCTCCGTGCATTTCTTCATCTCGGTCTTTCGTGTCTGTGTCTTTCGGGTCGTGAATCTTCGCGTCCATCTCTTTCAAAATCTACTAATAAAAACCCTGGTATTTTCCGTGGGTTCTTCTAAATAAAACGTTAACTTTTTGGATTTCATATTCTATACAACATTACAAATGAATTGGCTACCCCATTCATTATACTGTGTGTTGGCATCCTTCCGTCTACGAGAGACGATGGAGTAGTGTCAAGGTTTTTGTTAACTTGAA
>CM042149.1:117741937-117746937 GCA_023376005.1 Doryteuthis pealeii
TTCTTTCTTTCGTTCTTTTTTCTTTCTTTTTACTTTATTCTTCCCCATCTCCATTATTCATTCTCTCTCTCTTTTTTTCTTTCTTTCTTTTTCTTTTTTCTTTTTTCTTCTTTTTATTTTTACTTCTCTTTATACGTTCTTGCCTCCATTATTTATCTTCTTTTTCTTTCTTTCTTTCTTCCTTTCTTTTTACTCCCTTTTATTCTTCCCAATCTCTCATTCTTTCTTTCTTTCTTTCTTTCTTTCTTTTTCTTTCTTCTTTTTACTTCTCTTTATACGTCCTTGTCTCTATTAATCATTTTCTTTCTTTCTTTCTTTCTTTCTTTTTTAGATCATTTTTTATTTTTACTTCTCTTTATCTACATTATTTATCATCGATTTTATTCATTCTTTTGTTTTTGTCTGTTCATCTTTCTACCTGTTTCTTTCTTTCCTTTTCTTTCTTTCCTTTTCCTTCTTTCTTTCTTTCTTTTTACTTCCTTTTATTCTTCCCCATCTCCATTATACATTCTCTCTTTCTTTCTTTCTTTCTTTCTTTCTTTCTTTTTTCTTTCTTCTCTTTTGTTTTTACTCCTCTTTATACGTCCTTGTTTGCATTATTCATCTTCTTTTTCTTTCTTTCTTCTTTTCTTTCTTTCTTTCTGTTTTTACTTCTCTTTATCTACATTATTTATCATCGATTTTATTCATTCTTTCTATCTTTCTATCTGTGTTTTTCTGTTCATCTTTCTACCTGTTTTCATTCATTCTTTCTTTCTTTCTTTTTTTTCCTTCTTTCTACTTTATTCAACTTTATTATATATATATATATATATATATATATATATATATATTCAATAGCATAATCTTTACAGGTCATTGCCGTCCCTGACAATCCCATAACTCCACTACCAGAACCCTTCCTTGCATGAGCCCCCAAATAATTCATCAAACCCATTGCAGATCCACAAAGTTTGATGCAAATATAACATAGATAGGACGTCCTTCCCGTTGAATCAGATGAATCAGATGATAAAATGTGATGCTTATGCACCACCATATGTCTCTTAAGACCAGAAGCTGACTGACAGATTTTGTTACAGATTGCATAAGACACATTGTTCCTGGAATTTGCATGAATTGACCCTGGTGAAGATTTCCTATGATTGACATATCCAGCCTTAGAAAGCAGAATTAGACCACATGTCAGACATTTTCAACCCTCCATGTTCTCTCTAATATGACAGATTTAACCCTTTCGAAGTTGACGCTTGAGGTTTTCATGCACGATTCTTTTACTCTCAAAACTGGTACAGCCATCATCCACATGAATTCTCCAGTCAGTTCTCTCCAATGCCAGCTTTTCCCAGTTGTCAGGATTTATTCTTATTTTTACAAGTTTTACAAGGTTGTTTTTTAAGCAATCTTTATACCTCTTCCTAGGCTTATGCTGTGGCCTTTTTGCCATAATGCAGCTGACCGTAAAAGAATTGCTTTGGCATTCTAGCATCACTCATGCGCAAAACGACCTGCTCAACGCATTTGGGTCAAGAGTTTCAATGCTTGATCATCCAGCTCTTGTAAGACTTCTGTGTTAGGTGTGTTGGAATTCCACTTGATGTTTAGAATGCGTCTTAAACATTTCTGATGAAAGTGTTCAAGAATCATGGACATCGTTTCGAAGACATTTGAAAATTCTTGAACACTTCAAGAGAAATGTTTGAGGCGCATTCTAAACATCAAGTGGAATTCCAACACACCTGATATATATATATATATATATATATATATATATATATATATATATATATTGTCACATCATACCCATGGCGAAGGACTGAACATAAGAGGCGTGCCATTGTGTTGTCATGTGTTAGCAAACTAGTCTCAAAGATCAATTACTACTGAAAAACGTGTCCAATCCTCGCTGGATGCCCATGTGTGTGTGTGTGAGTGAATGAGTGAGAATATATATATATATATATATATATATATTATATATATATATATATATAAGGTATGTCAAAAAAGTATCGGGATTTTTTGTACATTTTGATAATCTAGTATTCTAAAAAAAAAAGGTTTCATTTATTCTTCGTTTCTATCTTGGTAAATACAGCTTTAAACTTGTACTTTTTTGACACACCTTGTGTTCTGAAAAAAATTAATGAATGGAACTTTATTTTTCCGATACTTTTATCTCGATACTTTTTTGACACACCTTGTATATATATATATATATATATATATATATATATATATATTTACATGTGTATGTGTGTGTGTGTTGCATGTGTGTGTGTGTGTGTGTGTGTGTGTTGTGTACGTGGAAAAAAGAATATCTTTTTCTCGTCTCTCTTTTCATTTTGAAGAGATTTCTATCACTGTTTCGACAACGCTTTTTCATCCTAATGTTCTGATGGACGTTTAAAAAAAATGAAATGTTTTATCGTCGAATTCACCATCTATAATAAGTATATCTTTTTGGAATCCTTTGTATTTTACATTTTCTACATACCGTCAGATTTATTTTCATATATTTCCACCTATATATATATATATATATATATATATATATATATATATATATATAGTACATATATCAGCTGATATCCGCGCAAACGGGTAGAGTAAATACCTACTATCAATCTGTTGTTCTTGGAATCATGTCAAGCTCTTTATTGCTGGAAAATATAGGTCCGGCTTAGCTCAGTCGGTAGAGCGTTTGGCTAGAAACTACAAGGTTCCTAGTTCGATACCGACCCTCGCCAACTTAGCATACGAGTAGCACAGGGATCTGTGCGGTAAAGTAAGGAGCTGATGGTAGGTGTGGCGCTCCACCTCAGATGCATAAACTATCTCTTTGGTCTAGCGCTAGTGAAAAGGGGATAATAACAATGAAGAGATACTTTACAATCCAGAATTTGAACCTCACCATTTCATGCAGTTTAACGCCCTACCCAAGACACTAAAACCCTCATCCACTGCCTTCTAGCGCATGCAATAAGAGAGTTGGGGGGTTGTACAAACGCACGGATGCTGTAAATTAACTATCTTTGCGACTCCCACCAAACAGGAGGTGGAAGGGAAGAGGGCCAGTGTAGCTCAGTCGGTAGAGTGTTCGCTGGGAACCAGAAAGTTCCTAGTTCGATACCGACCCTCGTCAACTCAGCGTATGAGTAGCACAGGGATCTGTCCGGTAAGGTAAGGTAACGTAAGGAGCTGATGGTAGGTGTGGTGCTCCACCTCAGACACGAAAACAATCTCCTTGGTCTAGCGCTAGTGAAAAGGGGATAGACTCCCTCGCTGATTGGCTGATACCGACTTTAGGCCACCCCAACGACTTTACTTTACTTATTCCTGGAAAAGCACCCAACACATTTTACGTAAGAATTCACAGCTGAAAAGCCGCTCTTTCAGACAGCTGTCTCTCCCTTCAACATTCTTACACTCCAGCCGTAGCCCCTCCCCCTCTCCAATCTTCTCTCTCTCCCAATCTTCGTCTTCCCCTCTCTCTCTTCTCTCTTCTCTCTCACGCCCCCACTCATCCTTTTAAAAGCCCTAGCGCTTTCTTTTCCACCTGTCGGGGTCTTTTATAACTAATTTCGTTCAAAATGCAAATTTTGGGCCGTTTTTTTTATTCCTTTATTTTTCTGTTTTAATTTGATACTGAGCGTTGTTCTCTTTCGTTTGCGCCTGCGCACGAGGGGTTTTGTCAGCTGATAAGAAGCACAGACAAACATGGAGGTAAATCGGGGGGGTTGGTGGAGGTGGAGGTGAGGACGGGTGGTTCAAAGGAGCAAGGGAAAGGGTGAATGGGTGAAGATAAAGGAAAGAGAAGTGTTGAAAAGGAAGGTAGGGATAGAAAACAGAACATAGGTCAGAGAGGAGGAAGAGAAAGAAAGAAAAAAAGAAAAAGAAAAACGAACAAGAAAAGAAAGAAATAAGGTGAGGTTACAGAAAAACATAAAAGAAAAAAGAAAGAAAGAAAGAATGAATGGGGGAGAAAGCAAAATAGAAAAGAAAAATAAAGAAATGGATAAAGAAAGAAAGAATGGTAGAGAAATAGATAGATAGATAGATAGATAAAGAAAGAAAGAAAGAAAAAAGGAAGGAAGGAAAGTAAGAAGGAAAGGTAGAGAAAGAAACAGAGAAAGAAAGAAAAATAAATAAATAAATTGAGAAAGAAAGAAAGAAAGAAAGATTGAGAAGGAATAGATAGATAGGTAGATAGATAAAGAAAGAAAGGTAAATAAATAAATAAATAGATAGATAGATAGATAGATAGATAAAGAAGAAACAGGGAAAGTAAGAAGGAAAGGTAGAGAAATAAATACAGAAAGAAGGAAAAATAAATAAATTGATAAAGAAAGAAAGAAAGAAAAAAAGAAAGAAAGGCGGAGAATGAATAGATAGATAGATAAAGAAAGAAAGAAAGGTAGAGAAATAAATAGATAGTGTTATATAGTAAGGTCACGTGAGTATTAGGAGGAGAGTCCGTCGTCTAAGTACTTCAAGTGAGTTCTGCACAGAGCAATCTGTGTGTTCTTAAATAGTAGATAGAACCATCGCCACTGTTAAGGTACGGGGGAGATGGGTCATTCCATTATATCAAATAGATAGATAGATAGATGAAGAAACAAAGAAACATTGTGTCACATCCTGCTCGTGTGGAGGGTTTGATAAATAAATATATAAATGTTTTACGTATACATATATACCCACATGTGTGTCCTTGTCTACTCCTACTACTATATGACTCACGCATGTATACATATATAAACACAAACACACGGGCACACACACACACACACACACACACACACAGACACACATATATATATATATATATATATATACTTTGTAGATAATGTGGGTGTTATATTTGTAGGTAGACTGTGCTCAATATCATCGACAGAGTATTATATTTAAGTTAAGGTAGCGTGAACATGAAATCAACATCTGGTTACAGAGTGTTTTCGCCTATACGATCTTCAGACAAAAAGGTTTTGGTCTGAAAA
>CM042149.1:117754437-117774437 GCA_023376005.1 Doryteuthis pealeii
AGACAAACAGAGACTGAATCATCATTATTAATAGAGATGTTATTCGTCTGAAATTTTGAGATGAGGCTTGAGGTGTATAATTTTTTTCGGGCTGTTGTCACCATCTTTGTGTTTAAATAAAATCACACCCTAAAATGAAAATCATACTTATCTAGATGTGTCAGACTATTGTTTTTATCTTTATTGTTCTATATCATTGTATTGAGGCGCATCGGGTAATGGTTATAGCCGTATGGAATGAACTCTTCGTTCCGAGTTCAACTCATGGACGAGACTGTTTGCATTTCATATAGGGCTAATACCCTTGGGAACGATATGCATCAAGCTATTCTGGATAAGATAATCCTAGACAGGTTGACACTCCATTATAATACATCTATCTATCTATCTATTTATTTATCTATCTATCTATCAATCTCTTATGTACTGTTCCTGCTGAGTTGCCTTTTCATATAAATGTTTATATAAAACATTGTTTATCAATCTATTAACATTTCAGACATAATATAAAAGCAGGCAAAAATAAAGATGGAAAGAGAGAAATAGAATGAAAGAGAGAAGGAGAGATGAAAAAGAGTGACAGAGGTTGAAAGGAATAGACAGAGGTGGATATATATATAATATAATATATATATATATATATATAGAGAGAGAGAGAGAGAGAGACAGACAGACAGACAGACAGACACAGGCAGGCAGAAACAGAGAGAGAGAGAGAGACAGACAGACAGACAGACAGACAGACAGAGGCAGGCAGAAACACACACACACACACACAAACACACACACACACACACACACACACACACAGAGAGAGAGAGAGAGAGAGAGAGAGAGAGAGAGAGAGAGAGAGAGAGAGAGAGAGAGAGAGAGACGTGAAACCAGGAGATAGACAAAAGTACAAAGTGAGTAACATTGTAAGAATAGATGGTGAGAGAAAGACAGAGAGAGAAAGAGAGAAGAGAAAGACATATATATATATATATATTATAGATAGATAGATAGATAGAGAGAGAGAGAGAGAGAGAGAGAGAGAGAGAGAGAGAGAGAGAGAGAGAGAGAGAGAGAGAGAGAGAGATGAATAATCAGGAGATAGAAAGAAAAAAAACATAAGGATAGGAAAATAGATGGAAAACTAACTATAAACAGAAGAGAGACTGAGGGAGAAAAGAGAAAGAGAGTGTCTGTGTCTATGTGTGTGTATTTGTATATGCGTGTTTGTGTGTATTTCTATGTGTGGGAGAGAAAGATAGCGAGACTATGTGTGTGTGTGTGTGTGTGTGTGTGTGTGTGTGTGTGTGTGTGTGTTAGGAGATCGAAAGAAAAGGACGCAAAGAAAATAGAGAAAAGAGGAAGATGAAAATAGACAGCGACAGATAAAAAAAAAAAAAAAAACTAAAACAAATTACATAAATGAAAAAAAAATCTGATTGAATAGCTGAAAAAAAAATGAAGAAGAAACTAAAAAGCAAACAGACTGTATTGGCTGGCCTGACCCGGCCAACTGACTATTTTGGGGGTGGCAAGGTGGGGAGGGGGGTCAGATTACGTTACTTAGTCTGTCATCAACGATAAAATCAGGTACATTGTAACTTTTTTTTTTAGTTCCTATTCCTTTTAATCTACCTTTTTTTACACAGCTGGACGTACAAAGAATACACCTCACTGCCTGCAGTAAAGATTCTAATCTAGCCCCTCCCCCCACGGGCACCACCCCTTTCTGGCTGCGAGAAACACTCTAGTCAGCTTTTAAGAACATGATCGGGAATTTACATAGGTCAGCATGCCATTATCTATAACTATACAAGGTGTGGCAAAAAAGTATCGAGATTTTTTGTACTTTTTGACTTACCCACTCTCTTGGTTTGGTTTGGTTTGTTTGTTTGTTTTGTTTTACGGCATATCAACCTCAATGGGTCATTTAATGCCGATAAAGTTTTGAAATAAATCAATTCTTAATGGATAATACAATTTTTTTTTATAAATACATTTTTCTATTTAACCCATAGATGGGACCCTAACAGGTACTACCACTCCGGGTCAGAGTGGACCAGGGAGCAATGGTGATGAAGGGGTGCTCCACATTCCCCAAACCTCCAAAACTGGAACCTCACCATCAGATAGAGTTTAACGTCATTCCCCGGACATGTAGACCCGCAGCCACCGCCTTCTAGCATCCATATGATAAAAAGGGGTTGTGACTTGCCATAAGGGCCACTCTCTTGGTAATCCTGGCGAGAAACATACAAGGTGTGTCAAAAAAGTATCGAGTTTTTTTTTTTACTTTTTGACACTTTTTTTGTATTCTGAAAAAAAAAATAACGATCCATTCATTCTTCATTTCTATCTTGGTAAATACAGCTTTAAATTTGGTACATTTTTGACACACCTTGTATTCTGAAGCAAAATAACGTTCCATTCATTTTTTTTTTCAGAATACAAGGTGTGTTAACAATATAGAAATAAAGAATGAATGGAACGTTTTCTTTTTCAGAATACAAGATGTGTCAAAAAGTACAAAAAATCTCGAGACTTTTTTAGACACATCTTGTATATTACTCAATTTTTTAAATTATTTTCATAAAGAAATGTAACTAATATTAACGACATTATAATCCGTCTTGGGTTATTTTATGACTAGAGGTTTGGGAATCGCGTTCATTATACGTTCATATCAATTTTCGTTGTTATTACTTAAGAGTTTTATTTTTGCACACAGCTCCATCGAATACGAATCATTTTTGAATAGATGGCAATAATGAATAAACCAAAACGTCTTGTCCGTCATTTGTATATTAATTGTTTAGCAATTTTTTCTTGATTTTTAATTTTAAAAAGGAATTATTTTCTTGATGTTCAATTTTATGATGGCTTTAGGTTGATGGGAGGTGAGTGGCCGTACAGCTGTTTTTTATAGGGTGCTGCTTCCAGAATATGTGCAGCATTCTTGTCTATTATCATTATCATATATCATTTTTTGACTCAACATCTTATTTTAATGGAGATTGTGTGTTTGTCTGTCTGTAACCGAAACTATATTACTACTCAAATCACAATTCCCTTAGTTATTGACATCACATTCTCAATGATTTTATTTTTATTTAAACCTCAATTATTAATAAAATTGTTTTACATTATTAATACTGTTAAGCATATCTACATACTAACAACATGCAATTATATTTATATATACAACAAAATAGCGGTTTACAGTGTGAACGGAAAGGCTAATTTGCATATTGATATTAAACATGTGATTTTAATAAATATGTGCTTAGTATTATTGATTTCTAACTGTTTGATTTTATTTTAATGAATATAAGCAAAAATCTCTTCAATGAATCTTAAAAGAAATCCATTAACAAGAAAAAATAACTGTCATTTTATTCTTTACTTCCTCTTTTAACTAAATACTTAAATTAGAAAAAATAAAAATAAAAGACGAGAGTGATGGAAGAGTAAGTTTCAGTTGTTCTATGCATTTTGTATGCA
This sequence comes from Doryteuthis pealeii, assembly GCA_023376005.1. NCBI lineage: Eukaryota > Metazoa > Mollusca > Cephalopoda > Myopsida > Loliginidae > Doryteuthis > Doryteuthis pealeii. The sequence continues at coordinate 117,757,930 of CM042149.1, forward strand.
TTTTTATTTAGTTTCATTAGCCTTTCTAATTTAATACGATATTTTATTACTTTAAGACTTAAATACTTGCAATTTTATTAATAATTGAGGTTTAAATAAAAATAAAATCATTGAGAATGTGATGTCAATAACTAATGGAATTGTGATTTGAGTAGTAATATAGTTTCGGTTACAGACAGACAAACACACAATCTCCATTAAAATAAGATGTTGAGTCAGAAAATGATACATGGGAATTAGACACCGGAGGGTGCATATATTTGCTAGTATTTATAACAAATATAATCTATTTGGAATAACAAATCATTTTTTGGCAAATTTAAGATGGATTTATGTTGATGTGAAACGAGTGGCCGTACAGCTGATTTTTGTAGGGTGTCGATTCCAGGATGTGTTCAAGATAGCGCCCAGCATCTTTTTGTAGTTTCCATCTAGCCTTTTCTTTAAAGCGATTTAAAAGAGTCTAAGTCAGTGGTTCTCAACCTTGTTTTACACATGGACCCCTTTGATTCCTATTTTACTCTGGTGGACCCTCCCATACCTATTCGATGTTAAAAAAACCCATTGTAACTTTATACTTAAATACATTTTGCTTGCATGGGTCCCCCCCAAAATTATATGGTCCCCGTGGGTCCACATGGACCTCGGTTGAGAAACACTGATCAAAGTAGTGTAGCTACAGAAAAGCACTTACACGGCAACAGATTGGAAGAATTCACTCATGTGCTCACCAGTATGGAAGCTTCGAATGACCCCTGATTTTGTTATTTTTGTTCCTATCCTCATCCTCATTTGTTTATTAATGGTTCGGTGATATTTTCTTGGTTTCCAAAAGAGTCTGAGTTGTGTAGCCATAGAGTAGCACTTGCACGGCTACAGCTTGGAAAAATTCACGCGTGTGCTAACCAATATGGAAGATTTCTGTAATTTTTTGTTGCTATCTTTATCCTCATTTGTATATTAAGGGTTCCGTAATATTTTCTTGGCCTCCGATAAACTTTTCAGACCTTTCCCGTCCTCATCTCAGCGCATTTACAACAAGGAGTAATTTCAATAATATTTTCTTGGTCTCCGATAGAGTCTAAGTGGTACAGCCATAGAGTAGTACTTGCACGGCTACAGTTCGGAAATTTTCACGAATGTGCTCACCAATATGAAACGTTTAAATGACCCCTGATTTGTGGATTTTGCTGCTAACTTTATCCTCATTTGTATATTAATATTAAATATAATATTAAATTAGAGTCTAAGTGGTGCAATCATAGAGTAGTACTTGCACGGCTACAGCTCGGAAATTTTTACGAATGTGCTCACCAATATGAAAGGCTTAAATGACCCCTGATTTCTGGATTTTTGTTGCTAACTTTATCCTCATTTGTATATTAATGGTTCGGCAATATTTTCTTGGCCTCCGATAAATTTTCCAGACCTTCCCCACCCCCCATATCTCAACACATTTACAACAAGCAGTAATTTCTCTCGCATAACAAATCATTTTTTGGCAAATTTTAAGATGGCTTTATGTTGATATTTATGGCGCGCTGTAGAAAAACATTTGGGCCAAACGGAGATTTTAATGACACGCTGATGAAATAAACAAGCCTCTAAGACACGAAGAAATAAATAAATTTCCCGTTTGAATTGATTGTCATTGATAGAAAGGCTGTGCCAATTGGAGAAAAGACCGACTTTCACAGTGGGAGTCGTGCCAAAATCTATCCATATAACGAATTGTTTTAAAGCCCTAACATCAACAGCTTATAATGCCGGGACTATTTACCATCCAAAACAGGGAATTTTATTGGATTATTTTGTAAAATAAAGAGATGTAGAAAAACTCATTTTTTTTAGTTATACGTTACGTAATAATGAACATTAACTAGAATTTGTGATGACGTGTGAAAGGCTGACCTGTTGGCTTTTTGCATCAACAACTTGATATAAACAGAACACACACACACCCTACAAATAATACACACACACACACACACACACACAGACACGGTGTTGGAACTTAGAAACAAATACACCGCACACACACAACAGGACAAAAGTTGATTTTGATAGACAGTAAATTTACACACCCGCACCCATAAACAATCAAACGATATCTGGAATGTTAATCTCAGACACATATTAATAAAAAAATGAAAAAATAAAAATAGATCAGATGGTCCTGGTAGTATACCAAAAAACATGCTTAGAGGGCGAGCCAAATCTGGAATAATAATTAATAAAAAAAGCAAATGAACAGACACACAAACATAAACACGCACGCACGCACTTACACACACACAAACACACACATAAACAAGCACCCCCCACACACAGAATTTGGAAGACATGAGACAGAACAAATGAACAGCCACTAGCAACAACTTCAGTTCTAGTAATCTTCTGTAGAAGGGATTTTTTATCCCGAAATATTAAGAATTGAGAATAAATCACAGGTTAACAAACAACACCACAGTTCCTTATTTTTTTCTTTACACTTGCATTGTGATAGCCTTCAAAACCAACCAACAAACCAATATATATATATATATATATATATATATATATATATATATATATATATATATATGAGAGGTATCCAAAACTTGGTAGTAAGGGATGATTCTATATGTGATTTCTAAGATACACTGTATTATTATGTGATTTCTAAGATGCAAAAATTACCTTGATCTACCATCTGATGAGACTAAATTTTGAGGAGCTATATTAAATCAATTTAGATTTATATAGGCCCCAGTTTTGGTCGAAATAAGTTTATTATGGAATTACGGGTGTTGAGTTTTTCCCTCCTCTCTAAGATATATATATATATATATATATATATATATATATATATATATATATTGAAAACACCCGCGAGTACGAAAACACATTCCTCGTCTTTCTCCCTCTTCAAAATAAATAAAAACAATTAAAAAAAGAAAAAAGAAACGTAGCTGTCTAACTCGCTCGCTTGTTTATAATATATGGTATACATTGCCAATTGACCGAGTCGTGTAATTTTTCAAATTCTCTTTTCGTTTTCGTTTGTGTCAAAAGTCTAATAAATATGAAATCATTCTCAGCATAAGGTCATAAATGGATTCTTGGTAAAATTCTGGACCATAAACATGTGCCCATTGCGTGGTTTATCATATTTTTGACAATTCTGCAATGTTCAATTAAACTTCCCACGAAACGGCTAATTTAATCCTATGTGGCACTGAGTAAAAATATGGTTAAAATTATTACTCATTAGTTTTCTAACCACTGATAGACATCTGAAAGGTTCTCTCATCTCTCTATCTCTTTCTCTCTCTCTCACTTTCTCTCTCTCTCTCTCTCTCTCCCTCTCTCTCTCTCTCTCTCTGATTATTATTATTATTATTATTATTATTATTATTATTATTATTTTACTCCTTTTGAGTTTTCACATCAGCATTAGCTGATGGTATTTCACTGGAGTCTGAGTGACAGCAAGTTTCCTCAGGTCTCCAGGACTCTTCTGAGTATTCTGGCAGATTGCAGCAGTGCAGTGTTCTGAATGGTTTCAATCCTTCCTCTGATTTCCAAACTTTCCAAACTCTTTTCTAATCCTTTTGGGACTGTTCCAAGTGTACCAACTACAATTGGTATCACTTTCACTTTCATGTTCCATAACTTTTTCAGTTCTCTGGCAAGATCCAGATATTTTTCCATTTTTTCATTTTCCTTTAGCTTTACCCTGTGATCTGTTGGCACTGCAAAATCCACCAGTTGACAAGTTCTTTCTATTTTGTTTATCAGCACTAGGTCTGGTCTTCTTACTAGGATAAGGTGATCCGTTTTTATTTCAAAGTCCCAGAGAATTTTATGCGTTTCGTTCCCAAGAACAGATTCTGGTTTATGCATATACCATTTTGTTGTATGGTTAAAATTAAATTTTTTGCATAACTCCCAGTGGATCACCTTCCGAACCCAGTCGTGTCTAGTTTTGTATTCTCGTTGTGTTAGTTTGCTACATTCGCAGAGTATATGGTTTACAGTCTCACCTCTATTACCGCAAAGTCTACATTTACTATTTTGTTGGGTCTTATCAATTTACGCTTTGATATAGTTCGTCCTTATGGCATTATTTTGTGCAGCAATTATAAGTGATTCAGTTTCTCTTTTGAGTTTTCCTATTATTATTGTAAGTTTTTCACACCAGTTTATTTTTCACTTCTTGCACCGTTGCATCTATGTCTACACCGTTCAAAGTGCACAAACTACAATTGGTATCACTTGCACCTTATTATTTCACAGATATTACAATTCTCTGGCAAGGTCCTGGCCTTTATATATCATTTTGTTTACCTTCATCTTCCCCCCTGTGATTTGCTGGAAGTGCAAAATGTACCAGTTGACAAAATCTCCTGGCTGGGATAAGACCCAGAGAATTTTATGCATTTAAGTCTCAAGAACAGATTCTGGTTTATTATTATTATTATTACTAGCAAAATAAAAAACGAAATCCGGCCGATGTAAAAATAGATTTTTGAAACATATTGCCTGAGGGGTGGGAGTTAAAAATTCAATGTCAGCGAGTTTGTACCCTAAGTAAGTAAAATCATCAAATTCATTAAAGGATTAAAAAATAAAACAATTTGAAATGTAAACATTAAATAAGTATTAAAATAAAACACACTATATATAGATACCAGACATGTATTTATTAACACTTTTTATAAAACAATGAGGACTGTCTAATGTTGCATGTTCAAATTTTGAGTTTATTTATTCTATGTTATGACGATTCGACTAGAGAATAAACTAGATGGGAGCTGCACAAGAATGCTGCGGGTGATCCTGAACAAAACATGGAAACAACACCCTACGAGAAAACAGCTGTACGGCCACCTGCCACATATCACTCAAACCATCCGAGTAAGACGGACAAGACACGCAGGGCACTGCTGGAGAAGCAAGGACGAACTCATAAGCGACGTCCTCCTGTGGAAGCCAGCACATGGACAAGCCAGAGTGGGCCGACCAGCAAAAACGTACATTGATCAGCTCTGTGCAGATGCAGGATGCTGCACAGAGGACCTCCCGAGAATGATAAGCGATAGGGACGGATGGAGAGAGATTTTCATGGATATCCGCGCTGAAAGCGCGACACGATGATGATGATGACGATTTTGGGTAATTGTGACGAAAGTAGTGACGTAGTTTTTGTTACAGACAAAAACCGGAAGCGAATCTCCATTATTATTATTATTATTATTATTATTATTATTATTATTATTTATGTGGTTCCTGAACGAATCTATCTATCAAGCTAGCTAGCTACCTACCTTATGTTGCCAGGCCTTTTAGAGGCCGTCTCACACAGCCTGCATCTACCCCATTGTATGTAGACGTAAATAAGATACATAAGGAATAAATATAACAGATACGGTTCTAAAAAAAGCAGATTTCCCAAGCATACTATCGAAACAATGCCGGTTTAGCTCAGTCGGTCGAGCGTTCGGCTAGGAATCACAAGGTTCCTGGTTCAATACCGACCAGCGCCAACTCAGCGTATTGAGTAGCACAGGGATTTGTGCAGTGAAGTGAGGTGCTGATGGTAGGTGTGGTGTTCCACCTCAGGCACTAAAATAATCTCATTGGTCTAGCGTTATTGAAAAGGGGATAGATTCCCTTGCTGTCTGGCTGATACCGACATTAGGCCGCCCCGACAATTTTTGTGTGTGCATGTGCATGCTTGTTTGTTTGTTTATTTATTGATTTTAACGGCATATCAACCCGTCTGGAGTTATGTATGCCCAACGGTTAGGAAGTAATACATATAATGTATTTATATTTATACTTTTTAATAATTGGTTTTAACAATGTGTTAGCATTATTAGGGATTATGTTGTATGGTATTGATTTGTTTCATGTCTATATTCTATGGTCTAATTCTATTTCCCTCAAAAAAGAGAAAATATCCCCCATGTTGACGTTTTCAAACGGATTTTTTTATATTGTTTGCTTTAAACTAACGGTTTCTGATGGGATCAAAAAACCTGCATTCCATGCATAAGTGTTTAACTGTCAAAGGTGTTTGACATGTTCCACATTGTGGTTGTTGTTCTTATTTGAGTATATAGGAGTGCGTTAGTCTTTTATGACCAATGCGTAATCGGGACACAATGACTTGTTCCTTTCTAGACTTTCTTAAAGTTGGTCTCCAGCCTCCCAAATTCGGTTTGCTTAGGAAGAGTTTATTGTGAATGTTGTTATGTGTGTTTGTGTGTGGTAACTATAAGTATTTGTACAAACAGGCGATTGCCTTTGATTGTCTGAATAAGTCAACAGCGAAAACGCGTCATATATATATATATATATATATATATATATATATATATATATATATATATGCCAGGTGAAAATGTGTCCCACTTTTAAAGTTTTTCTCCTTTCTTCTACTAGCTCTATGTAAGCCAACAGGTAGGTACGTTGCTTGATAAACTATCAACTATCAACCTACCTGTCTGCATTCTCAAGTCGAAGACAGGCACTTTTGTGATAAGGTACGCATCCCTGCTGATCAAGTTCAGGTAGATAAGGCACAGGTATTCCCGCTACGGCAGGATAGGTTACCTGCCTGCAATGCTAAAAATAAAATTGTGCTGCCGATGCTTCAAGATTTCAAGCGTTCTGACTTCAGTATCCCGCTTACGAATGGTTGTTCGTAGCGAGTTGAAATATTTTTGACTAGAAGCGGCTACTCGGCGTTGCCTGGGTAGTGGGGGAGGTAAAAAAAATTAGTCTCACAAATCCATTATTATTGAATGGTGAGTTGGATCCTCGTAGAATGCCCCATTAAAATCCCTATAAAAAAAACAAAAAGATGTTGCATTGATCCAGACACTCTGGAAATAAAAATTATTGTCTACTCTGAACTCATAAGCGACGTTCTCCTGTGGAAGCCAACATGCAAGTGTGGGGCGCCCAGCAAGGACCTACATTGACCAGTTATGTGAAGATGCTGGCTGCTCTGCAGAGGAGCTTCCAGGTGTAATGAATGATAGGGAAGGTTGGCGAAAGATTGTCATGGATACCTGTGCTGCATGCGCTACATGATGATGATGATGATGATTTAAAATATTAAATGCCAAAAAAAAATCTATACTATTATCATTTAAATTTTATATTTCTAAGTATCTTCACGAATATAAATCAAACCTTCATTATCTTTGCTCAAAAACCACGAACTGGTGATATCTAATGTGTATATATATTTACTTTGTCGTTAATTGTATTATTTTCGAAGTTTCCTGCGGACATACACATAAACACAACTGCCCTTTATATATGTATAGATCGATTAATCTCTAAAAAGTATGCTTACCTATTTTAACGCCTGGGATCATTTTTACCTTAGGACACAGATACAAAGTGATGCTGATAGCGCTTTGAGTTAGGGCATCCTGGGACGCACATATTCGCTTCGAACGAGTCCCCAGGAAAATTTATGGGTCCCAACTAAAGCCGTCTAACTCTTAACTTGTAACCTACCCTGTGTAATTCGTTTCTAAGAAACTATTGAAATGCATTTACAGTTAGCTTGAAATGGTGAAGGAAGAAAAAAGAAAAACACTGGGATGCATGAATATGATTTTACTGTGTACTTTTAGATTTTTGCGCGTCAGGGACGCAGGACGCGTACCTATCAGCAACTCTGTTAAGAATCAACCAGAGGGTGTTGCAAGATGGTAACGGTCGGAAGATTAAGGAACACGAGTATTAATATATAAATAAGTAATTACAATAATGATATTAATTAAAAAAAGTAAAGTCGTCGGGGCGGCCTAATGTCGGTATCAGCGAGGGAGTCTATCCCTTTTCACTTGCGATAACCGAGGAGATTATTTTAGCGTCTGAGGTGGAGCGCCACATCTACCACCAGCTCCTTACTCTACCGCACAGATTCCTGTGCTACTCATACGCTGAGTTGGCGAGGACCGGTATCGAACTAGGAACCTTGTATTTTTTAGCCGAACGCTCTACCGACTGAGCTAAAGTTAATACAGAGACCTAGAAATAGAAAATGTAAAAATTAACCAGAGGGTTTTGCAGATGGTAACGGTCGGAAGATTAAGGAACCAGTGTATTAATATATAGATTGGTATAGACAATTATCCTCTAATTGCTTGTTTTTGAGAAGTAAAAATAGGTATATACGGAAATGGAATCGAATATTTATTTTAATCAACACAGCACGAACTGCCTTCAGTTTTATTTGGGGACATTGAGTGCTAAATTTCTACAAAAACATTTTTAATAGAATTAAATTGCTAGATGAAAATAAAAATGCAATACAAATAAACAAATTACTAAGGCGTACCTAATAATAATTAAAAAAAGGCTAGGCCAAACCTGGAATGATACTATTTATGCTATACAACGTAAGTGTGTCATGCTGTATTTTTTAAGTACTGCATATATATATATATATATATATATATATATATATATATATATTGGTTTGCTGGTTGGTTTTGAAGGCTATCACAATGCAAGTGTAAAGAAAAAAGAAGGTAACTGTGGTGTTGTTTGTTAATCTGTGATTTATTCTTAATTATTAATATTTCGGGATAAAAAATCCCTTCTACAGAAGATTACTAGAACTGAAGTTGTTGCTAGTGGCTGTTCATTTGGTCTGTCTCATGTCTTCTAAATTCTGTGTGTGTGGGTGTGTGTGTGTGCTTGTTTATATGTGTGTTTGTGTGTGTAAGTGTGTGTATGTCTGTGTCTGTTCATTTGCTTTTTTTTCTGTTAATTATTATTCCAGATTTGGCTCGCCCTCTAAGCATGTTTTTTGTTTACTATATATATATATATATATATATATATTGTGTGTGTGTGTGTGTGTGTGTGTGTGTGTGTGTGTGCCATATACAATGTGTGTCAACAAAGTGTCGAGATTTTTTGTACTTTTTAACACACCTTTATTCTGAAAAAAAAATTCCATTCATTCTTCATTTCTATCTTGGTAAATACAGTTTTTATCTTGGTCCTTTTTTGACACACCTTGTATTCTGAAAAAAATAATGAATGGAACGTTATCTTTTTCAAAATGCATGGTGTGTTAAAAGTATTAAAAATCTCGATACTTTTTGACACACCTAGTATACATGTTTGTATCTACATTATGATCATAACTACTGAAAAATAACCCCTTCCCATCTACGGACTTTAACGGACCACTATTAGTCCGTGATGAGAGATTTGTCTGTATATATAAAACGTATGGATGCTTCATTACCGCCCACCACTCGTTCACGTCACGATACGGTGAAAATCGATATCGGTTAAAGGTAGAGAAAAGCTTTTCGCCCCAGTCAGGACAAATTTAAAACTTCGACCTGAGCCATTTCTGGTTAATGTCTCGTGTTGCCACCAGGAGGAGTAACACGTCTCTCGAATGGTGGCCATATTTAGAACAGAAAACAGTGCCTCGATGGAGTGGGTCGATGTAGGTGAAAGAAACGGCGTGAGAACCCCTCAGACGTCAACATGTCTGCGGACAAGAAGAAGCGGCAAAGAATCACGACTGTTTCAGAAATATTTCAAGACTAAGGAAGTTGAACACAAACGGATATGGGAGTGGGGGATAGCAGTGTGGAAATTGCATTATGGGACGTTAAAATGGAAGTCTGGGCTATCGACAGTGGTTTGCAGTTCAGTAAGTGCAACGTGTTGGATTATGTTCACATAAGACTTTTTTTTGATAAGATGTATCTATACAGTGTTACATAATTATTAGAATCCTAATACTTATGTACAGTAGTGTAGAAACCAAAATGGCTGTTTTAAGTTCAGCCGGCGGCCTTGAAGGATTGAATGACAAGGCTTGACCTTAGTCTTGATCCTCCTTCCGATGGATACCGTGAGAATCGGTGGAGAAGACCGTCTTCCTGTTTAGATTAAAAGAGATTTTAGTCAGATCGGCCAAAATCACGACGGTGGTAAGTCGTGTTATGCACGCTGCCGATTCAATCTGCGCAGGTAGTCTGGTGGGTATTTCGAAATAAGATATGATCTAAGTAAATCGAAGTTTGTGTTATTATCTAAAAACTACCAATGACACAGGGCTTCTGATGAAGAGAAATCTCCAATGGAAGACCAGACACGAAGTCCCCAAGACGAAGTCCAGACGCTAGAAGAGACACTAGAAGAATAGAAGTAAGAAAGTAAAAAGAAGAGTATACAACAAAAGGTGTTTCGAAAGATATATATTCATATACTAAATATTATGCGAACAGATATCTGCTTCAACCTGGGGAGTTCATAAAGTATAATTCAATTGAAATCATTTTAAAATTAAAATGTCATACAATTGTAAAAGACACTTTATAAAACCTGTCTTCATCAGAGAACATATTTTTGTTGAATGAAAAAAGGAGGGAAATTTAACCGTTTGGCACAGAGGGGTTCAAATAACGCTCACATTTTGACCGGAATGTTTTTTAAAAGTTTGTATAAAAATCGTATTTTGGATTAAGATTATGTAAATTTTATTTTAAAACCTAAAAGTCTTAAAAATCAATGAGAAAAACTCAACAAAGTTTGAAGATATAATTATAATGCTTCATTTTATTTATCCCTTATTTATGGGTGTTTTTACTGGAAAGACTGCTTGACAACCGTACGTATTCTCTGTCTGTCTGTCTGTCTGTCTGTCTGTCACATTCTCTCCCTATATATATATATATATATATATATAGTGTGGGGAGATTGGCACTGTTTCAGGTTTACTGGAACGGTATGCCTAAGCGTGGTATTATTGGAAGAGTGCTCAATATAAAAAATAGAGCTGTTATATAATATAATAATACATTTTTATATATTTTATATATTTAATGACATAGGAACAGTCACGACATTGGTTTCATGCATGCGTAACCGCAAACATTCTTCAGGTGATGATGGGGTTTTATGTCCAAATAAATATTTCTTTGCATTTGGACTTAAAAACCCAATCGTCACATGAAGAATGTTTGCGGTTACGCATGCATGAAACCAATGGTCGTGACTGTTCCTATGTTATTAAATATATAAAACGTTTATATATTTATTATTATATTATATAATAGCTCTATATTATATTGAGCACTCTTCCAATAATACCACACTTAGGCATACCGTTCCAGTAAACTGTGCCAATCCCCCCACACACACTATATATATATATATATATATATATATATATATGCCATATGGTACTGTCGGGTACCATAGAAAAGTTGATTGCAGGTCGCGTTTTGTGAGATCCCTGGTATACATGCCTGTTTTTATAGCTGACAGAGCTTAAATTGAGAAGTTATTGTCTTCTTGTGGACTATTTATTAACGTATGATTAAAAAAAAATCCTTCCGTTGACTTGTATGATCATACTACTGATATCCCGATTGAAATCTTTGGAAAAAAAAAAAACAGTTCTTAGGGAATGCATTCTTCTCTTTGCACCGTTAAGCATCTGTTAAATTTCCACCATTAATCAAACAGCCAATGGTGATTTGGGAAATGTTTGCGGTTCACACTTCAATAACTGGTGACGTTGAAATATATCCCAGATTCGATTACATGCAACATGATTGATTACGACAGATACGCATATTTTCTAAACTAGAAAGAAAGAGCTTTGATTTTTCTTGGCGTTTACCTTATTGAACTTTACCTTTACCTTGGAACTATATGTTAAAGTTGAGATGCATACATACATACATATATATATATAAACATAAATAAAAACATGAATATATACATACGTGAGTACATATACATATAAACATAAAACCCACACGGCTGACTACAACTACACATTTAATTTCAACGAGGCTTCTCTTATCAAGCCAATACACAGAAAGAAACTAAGATGCCTATGCGAATCAGCGATCATAGCCCACACGGAGACTATAAACCTAAGACCCGGATTTTTCAATCGCAAAATGCATAACACATGAACACAAATTAAAATCAAATTTGAAGATAGATAAAAAAAAATAAGTGACCCTTAATTTTGATCTTCTCAAAATCCCATTCAAAAACAATCTTGGAGATAGACTTTCTCACTGTCCGGCTCATACCGAAAATAGGCCAACCCATTTACTTCATATTAATCATTAAATACTGTAAACAAAATAAATAAGCGACACAATAAGAAACAACTAATCTTCTTCATTTTGTTCAATAATATTGTTTAAGTTACGACATAACTTTCGATTGCTATGCTGAATGTCAACTCTGTATACATTGTGCTGAGTATAGACAAAAATTCACGAGTTTTTTTCTTAACTCATTGCCTACTTTAAACCGCTCACAGAGGCCCAACCAAGCAAAGGACTAAGACTGATGGTTAGTTCGTTATAATTGAGCAGAAGGACTCAGATTACAATAATGATAGGGATTTTTTTTTAATAGAATGACTTTTGAGGTAAATAGATAAGTAACTTTGAAATACAGATTAAAAAAAGTTTGGGTCGATTTAGCTTAATCGTAGAGTGTTCGACTAAGAACCACAAGGTTCTTGGTTCAATACCGGCCCTCGCCAACCCAGCGTATGAATAGCACATGGATCTGTGTGGTAAAGTGAAGAGCTGATGGTAGGTGTGGCTCTCGACCTCAGACGCTAAAAAACAATTCCTTGACCTAGCGCTGGTGAAAAGAGGATATAATCCCTCGCTGTCTGGCTAATACCGATTTTAGGCCACCCGATTACTTTACTTATTTATTAGAATAGAATGAGTTCCGGGGTAAATAGATACTTTGAAATATCGCATCTTACAGGTAAAAATATACAAGGAAATTTGAGTTCTTCTGCTTAATCATAATTAACTACCATCTGTTTTTTTGCATTTTGTTTGGCTGTTGTACGAGAGCCTTTGTTCGCGGCTTAAAGTAGGCAAAGAATTAATAGATTAACTATGTACTTATTATAGGACAACAGATTCATAATTTCTGGACTACACGGTTTCAATGTTGAAGTATTCGACCATAAATAATACCTATTAATATCCGTTTTTCTTTCATGAGAAATAAGATACTGTTACCTTTGGGTTTTTCTGTATGTAAGTTATGTTAATTCGATTTTAGTTGACTATTCTCCAACAAAATATTAGTTCTCACAAGCAAAAGAAAAAAAAAACAAAGGAAAATATAAAGCAAAATCAAGGAAGCAACAAAATACTATATATATATATATATATATATATATATATATATATATATATATATATATAAAAAAAGGAAGTGAATCCAACAGTATATCAGAGTAAGAAATTTGAAAAGCGCACAGATGTTGTTAATGAGTGTTGTTTCCTCAGCTTATATTGCAATATTTCAATCCGTTTTGGTCATCATCAGAACAGGTCTATTATAAAAACAACACGGTTTAATGAAAAATATAACCGGTTGCAAGGGGAAATAACTCATGACGGACTTTTTAAGAAAACTGATCATATCTTAAGAAAACCAGTCAATTTAAGATTTTTAAGAAACTAGTTATATTTTTAAGAAAACCGGTGATATATTTCATTAAAATGTTTTAATATAATATAAGCAGCTAATAAAACAACATTAATTAACAAAATCGGTGCGTTTTTCAAATATTCTACTCTGATATATATATATATATATATATATATATATATATATATATATATATTAAATTTTGTGTATTTTGGCAGCAAATTATTCTCAAGGCATGTGTTATTGAAAAAACAGAGTATTCTTTTTTCATTTTTTGTATGGATATTTTTTCCAGTCTTCTGGCTATCCCTTTTGAATCTGGATCGAGTTGATTCATGATATTTTTCATACTAATTTCCCGAGCGCTTTCGACTGTTTCTCCAGTCGTCTTCATGGGATTACGTAATTTGTTTTTTAGTTAATTTTTAGTTCTGTTATCTATGCTTTTATCAAATTCAGAGAGTCTATCATTTTTAAGAGAAAAATCCACCTCCCCCGAAATTAAAAAATCTTAAACGAAAATACTAAAATTATCTACAAAAATAATAATAAGAAACGCGTACAGATCCTAGAAGCCATATGCATTAAAAAAAAAAACCTAGCATTAATAAAATAGCATTTAAAGTCGGAGACAACGTATTAAATATCTTCAATAACTAACACTTACCTACCCCCCTCTTAAAAATAATAGACTCGCTGAATTTGAAAAAATGAAAAAAGAATACTCCGTGTTGTTCAATAACATGCCTTGAGATATATATATATATATATATATATATATATATATATATATATATATATATATATATATACATGCGAATGAAAATCTTACCATTGCTCGCAAGGCGGCTATTTCCTCCCGTAGAGGTTCAATAGCATGTTGAACTGCGTCATGTATAACTTCCGTCAACGTCCTTAATAAATTTGAATCCACTTCCGGTGAGCGATTAGATATGGAGTCTGCGTCGTTGTTGTTTCCGGTGCTGATCCTGTCGGACTCCGAGGCCGGATTACTGAGCCATGAGATACGACTCCATCGATTACTCATGGCGGATGATAATTTAGAAAATACAGCTTGGACACGTTCTTTGATTTGGGACAGAATATTGGAAAATTCCAGTTTGCAATTCAGGGTGAATAAATAAATTTAAAAAAAAAAGGAGGAGGACTCGATCGTCCGTCCGGCTCAGAGAAAGGAGTACGTGTAGTCGTAGGAGTATTTAGGCATAGAGTATCTGATTTATTGGAGTTGAGTATCAGCTTTGTATTTACAAATTGTTGTTAGTGTTCTTCGTTGTTTTATGTCTTATTTGACCGGGGTCGTGTGAATAGTCTTGAAGGACAAACTGTGCTATAAGGCGATGTGTGTATAGATATATCTATATGTATATCTACATATATGTATTTATACATACGAATACACACATTTTTAGGGGACAAGTTCACCTGTGAAATAAGAAAGTTTTACATTTTAAGAGGCGGGGTTATATAAACTGATAAATATTTACGGTCAGTATAAAAAAGATTTAAAATGTATACCAATAAAATCGATTTCCATTATTAATTATCTCTTTGGGATGTGATATAATCCTTGTATAAATATATTGGTGTATATGTGCATGGACATGGTGGATGATTCCTACTTACTTACCAGTTTATTGGATATATATATATATATATATATATATATATATATATATATATGTTAATGTATGAGTAGTAGCTTACCGGTGGGTACGAGTACGATCGTTGGAAGCGCACAGTGTCCAGGGGTTAAGACTGAGAAAAAACAAATACAAAGTGCTCAGTACAATGGAGAGCAAAAATTTATTTATATAATGGATAAAAGTAACCTACTCAAGTTACATCCGTTGAATTAATCGAGTTTTCGATTAATCTCAGTTGGTACAATACATGCCCGTTGGAATGGGACTTTTTAAAGATAAGTCCCATTCCAACGGGCATGTATTGTACCAACTGAGATTAATCGAAAACTCGATTAATTCAACGGATGTAACCATGAAGAATCAGACGATGAAACTCGAGTAGGTACTTTTATCCATATATATATATATATATATATATATATAATCTCTCTCTATATATGTATATATATACTGTGCGTGTTTCAGATTCTTCTCAGTCTGAAGAAGATTTGGAAGAAGGTTCCTGAGAAGATTCGTAAGAAGAAGAAGAAGAAGAAGAAGAAGAAGAAGAAGAAGAAGAAGAAGGCTGAATACTCTTCCTTTTTTCTTTCTTTCTCGAAATCTTTCTTTCTTAAGTAATACTTTTTCTCCCCCCCCCCCTCTCTCATTTCTTTTCTTCTTCTTTTTTCTTTATGTATTTTGTTCTTTTTTTTCTTTCTTTTTTTTATTTCGCCCTTTCTTTCTTTCGTTCACTCTCTTCTTTCACCATTACTTTCTTTCTCTACCACGCTCTGTTCAATCTCTCCTCTTATATTCCTCAGCTTTTCTTTCACTTTTGCCTGAATCTTTCTCTTTCGTCAGTCCAGATCACAACTCTCAAATTCGTCGACTAAACCAAATGAAACTTGTAAGATGACCCCCAGCACCACCACCCGATTCTCGATAGGGTTGGGCCCAGAATTCCCTCGCTGCCAACACAAATGCCGATTCGCTCGAAAAAATTAGCAAAAAAGCAATTTCTACTTTCATGTTCCTCAACCTGAGCTATGCGACGAGATTCTTTGTTGGTAAATATAGTTTTCTTGAAGGTCATAACCAGGATGGGGTCAAGGTCACTTTCATGACGCAAACAGTAAGGAACGAACACAATAAAACTTGCCCAGAAAACATCATGTACCTACTTTTAAAACAAGCAAATAGTGTAAGTAAGCGAACGGATTAGTTCAGTATGTATTTACCCAAGCCGTTCACTACGAGTAGGATGTGACACAAGGTCGCAAATATGGAACATCTGAATTTAGAGTTTTCCTTCTCCTAGACGAGTTGCCGTATCAAGGTTAAAGAGCACAGTTTGACGCATCAACATAATCATGGACATCTGTTAACTAT
>CM042149.1:117779437-117791937 GCA_023376005.1 Doryteuthis pealeii
GAGAGAGAGAGAGAGAGATAAGGGAGAGATGGAGAGAGGAAACACAGATAGTAAGAAGAGAGAGAAGGGAAACAAGGAGAGAGATAGAGAAAGGATAGAAAGAGGAAGGAGAGAAAGAATATATACATGTCTATATAGTGAGTCAGAGAGAGAGAGAGAGAGAGTATATAGAGAGAGGTGGGAGAGAGAGGTGGGAGAGAGTGAGTGAGAGAGAGAGAGAGAGAGAGGGGGGGAAGAACGGAGGAAAAGCTAAAAAATAATGAACATATATAGAGAATAGAAATTACACCAGTTTTATCGATGTTTTTCGATTCTATTTTAAAAGGAATCGAATCGCTTCGAGTGTCGATCAAGAGAAATTAAAAGCGTTCGAAAGAATTAAAGTCCGACATTTTATTTGCTTCTTGTTTTAAATCAACGGAAAATTCTCAAGTTTTCAAGTTAGAAATGGAAAGAGTCTCCAAGAGAATCGGTTCGTTCGACTTTAAAAGCTGACACAAATTGTTCCAGAAAATGTAATTCCTCATAGCCAATCTTAATCTTTGACACTGATTCTCGGTAGTCAAGTGGTTAAAAGAGTTGATTCTTCCCATACAGGTCGGTGTTCAAGATTAACTTAAAGACTTTTTTTTCGAATGATGATTTTCCAGGTTGTCAGTACGGTTAACTCTCCAATCAGCCGTTTTTAGTATGACACAGCAGGATGCGACACAAGGTCAATTTGTTGTATACCCTTTCTTTACTTCTATTATTCTTCTGCTCATCTTTGATATCTTACGTTCTTCTTCTAGCGTCTCTTCTAACGTCTCTGTTCTTGCTGGTTGGTCGTCCTTGATTCATTTCTTCCTCTAGGTCAGTCTTGTTGCCAAGACATTCATCAACCACAAAACCATATTATTTATGTAAACTTTTATTTACTTAACTAAACATATTTCTCTAACTAAACACAACACGTGTGTGCAGTGAGCCCCAGCTAAAGCAGACATATCTTCTCTGCCTGACGACCAAGATGGAACTGAAAGCCAACCAGGTCCCACGTGACTTCACGTATTTCGCGGGCTTTCTGTACTATTCCATGAAAAGTCCCGCCCGTGATATGAAAAGGGACCATCCTGTCAGGTTGACAATAATCTATGCATAGATTATGTAAAAATTTCCTCATATATCAAATCACATTTTTCATTGTAATAAACTAAAATATCATTAATCCGTTTCAGCCCTCCCCTAAAAAAAGCACCCTAATTTTTTTGGTTACATGTTTTACTGCCACCCTTGGTTCCAATCAGTACTTCCGCCCCAGTCAGAGTATTAGCATGTCTTATCTATGTCACTTAATTCCATCAATGATGATTTATTTAGCTTAGATGTGACACATGGCCAGTAGTGTGGAGCACCCAGTGAGAATCGAACTTACTAACAATGGTCTGTAAGTCTAGTTTGCTAACCATTACACCACGTGAGGTGCTTGTAGAGGTAAGTAGCGTTTTATTTACATATAGATCATATGTCTGTGTGTTAGTGTACAGTAGTGTGTGTGTGTGTGTATGTGTGCATGTTTATGTACGTGAGCGTATGTAAATGCGTGTGCATATGTGTGTGTGTATGTGTGTGTGTGTGTGTGTGTGTGTTTGAGATTGTTCTAATATTACACCAGTTATTATTATTAAGTATAGATAGGAAATACTTCTCTTGTAATGAAGTGAAGATTATCATTATTATTATTTAAGTGAGGCGATTACTGGTCGATAATTAACAGCAATAAAGGTAATAGTCGATAACCGACAAGTTATTATTAGTATTATTTACTCATTTTGAGTTTTCATATCAGCATTAGCTGATGGTCTTTCACTGGAGTCTGAGTGACAGCAAGTCTCCTCAGGTCTCCAGGACTCTTCTGGGTATTCTGGCAGATTGCAGCAATGCAGTGTTCTGAATGGTTTCAATCCTTCCTCTGATTTCCAAACTTTCCAGCCCCTTTTTCAACCCTTTGGGACTGTTCCAAGTGCACCAACTACAATTGGTATCACTTTCACTTTCATGTTCCATAACTTTTTCAGTTCTCTGTCAAGGTCCAGATATTTGTCCATTTTTTCATTTTCCTTTAGCTTCACCCTGTGATCTACTGGCACTGCAAAATCCACCAGTTGACAAGTTCTTTTTTGTTAATCAGTACTAGGTCTGGTCTTCTTGCTGGGATAAGGTGATCCGTTTTTATTTCAAAGTCCCAGATTATTTTATGCGTTTTGTTCTCGAGAACAGATTCTGGTTTATGCATTTTGTTGTGTGGTCAAAATTTAATTTTTTGCATAATTCCCAGTGGATCACCTTCCCAACCCAATCGTGTCTAGTTTTGTATTCTCGTTGTGCTAGTTTGCTACATTCGCAGAGTATAACAGTCTCATCTCTATTATTGCAAAGTCTACATTTACTATTCTGTTGGATTATTATTATTATTATTATTATTATTATTATTATTATTATTATTATTATTACTAATGTTGTTGTTGTTATCGTTTCTACTCTATTTAATAATTACTATATCTGCTTTTGTTGACCTTTCGGATTACTAGTCGATAATTAACAGCCATGAAGGTAATAGTTGTTAACTGGCAAGTTATTATTATTATTATTATTATTATTATTATTATTATTATTATTATTATTAATGTTGTTGTTGTTGTCATTCTTACTCTATGTAATAATTACTCTATCTGCTTTTGTTACCCTCTCCTCCATTTCAATTTTCCCAACGTTCCACACTGGCGCGTTTCTTCCTGCTCTCCTGTGGGCTATCTGTTCGCTAATAGAACAGGGTTAAGTAGGCTTTTAAAGTAGATGCAAGATAATTGGCCTTCACTAATACAGGGAACGGCGATTCGGAAGATTTTTTTCAAAACAGAAATACAAAAACCATATAAACATTAAAGAAGTGACCAACAAACCATACACACACACACACACACACAAACAAACAAACAAACAAACAAAAACACTGGTAATAACAATAGATATACACAGAAAGTAATTACTACTATTTTTGTTGTTGTTGTTGATGATGATGCTGATGAGGAAGATGATGAGGAAGAAGCATCCGTGATACATTTTTTTATTGAATTTACTCGATGAAATCTAGAAGAAAAGGTTGGGCTACTTTATAAATCTCATGGGATGTTTTTTAAAAGGATGCTACTTAGTTCTCGAGGCTTTTTCTAAGATAGAATTACGCAAGCTTTTATTGTTTTGTTTTTTAAATAGTTAACTGACACAGTACCCGTCATAAATTATGAGATTGTTTACGTATACATTGGAACTGTCTATGGGTTTGGTGAGCTTAGAACACAGAAACAGCGGTTGATTGAAATCCTTTTAATTAGAATAAACAGAAGAAAGTTAAAAAAAGAGAAAGAAAAGTGTACAAGACTAGTTCGAATCCTGGTTGAGGCTATTTGCATTTTTCTTTTCGCTAATGCCATTATGAAAGGTGTGGATATGCGAGGTATATCAGAAAAGTTCCAGTATGTCAGAAAACTTCGATGTGAGTGGCATCGTCCACTGCGAGTTCTTGCAACAAGGCTATGCGATCAAACAGGTTGTCTACAAAGAGATACTGCGGTGTTTGCTTCGTTCAGTGCCTACCGAGAAGAGGCGAGAGATGTGACAGGAAAACTCGTGGATGCTTCACCATTACAACGCACCTGCTCACACTACCCTGAGTATCCGAGAGTTCCTGGTCCATAAAAACATCACTGTGCTGGGGCAAGCTCCCTACTCTCCCGATCTGGCTCCGTGTGATCTTTCCTCTTCCCCAAGTTCAAGGGGTCATCAAGGGAACCTGTTTTATCAAGGTTTTTTGCACTTTTTGACACACCTTGTATTCTGAAAAAAATAACGTTCAATTCATTCTTCATTTCTATATCGGTAATTACAGCTTTAAACTTAGTACTTTTTTGACACAACTTGAATTCTGAAAAAAAAATTAATGAATGGAACGTTATTTTTTTTTTCAGAATACAAGGTGTGTCAAAAATTTAAAAAACTCTCGATACTTTTTTGACACACCTTGTATATATAGTAATATAATTTATTGTGCTATATTTATAAGTAAATAGTACTCAATATCTTGTATAGAGCATATATGTTTAAGTTAAGGTAGCGTGGACATGAAGTCAATTTATTATTTTGTGAATCTTTACTAATAATGGCCAACTGACCTACATTAAAGTGAGTTAGAAAAAACAAGCAAATAAAGAAAAATGCAAAAACAAACCAACAAAAACAAACAAGTAAAAAAAAGAACAAAACTTCATATTCAGTAATGTCGAGATATTTATCTAGTTTTTATTCTCTTTCAAATTCAGATTATAGTCTACTGGTATGATTATATCAACTGTTATGATTTACAATTTTATGTACACACATAACGTGCACGGTAGCCGTGTCGGTGGGGCATAGGATACATTAACTGTCTCCCCTGCAGGGTATTCACACCCCCTCCCACCAAAAAAAGAAACCGAGGTATTTCCATGTGTAATCATCCAGTAAAATTGTCACCCCCCCAAAAAAAAAAAAAATAATTTCATAGATTCAGTGCCACATCGGGATATTGGTCTTGCTATAAAAAATCAGAAATCACCAATAACTTAAAAGTGGTTGACTTTATGATTTTCTTGATAGCATTTTTGATTCTAGGAGAATGAAAAATCTGAATTCAAACCAGTTTTACTCTTCTTAAAAGTGACCTTGTGTCACATCCTGGCTGTGGCGGATGGGTGGGACAAATATATAGAAGGTGTAAAAATGCATTGTAAAAAAACAATTTTTAGTAGTAGGGAAGCTCTAGAACTCATTTTACAGAAAAAAATAGATCACAAATAGTCGCTATTTTTCGCGAACCCCACCAAATTTGGAGAGCTATAAATTGATATAATTCCGCCAATTATTGGAATTGTAACCTAAAATTTTGGGGATTGTCTAACGTTAATACAGTTCACATCTGGAATTGAAGGGGGTGGGTGACATGGCCTGGATGATTAAACATGGTATTACCCAGGGGTGTCCTACGTATGACATTAAACAGCATCTGATGGCAAGACTCCTGTTGTGGGGATTTGTCTAGTGTGGACACTAGAAAGATGTGGCTGAGGGTTTTAGTGTCCTTGGTATGACGTATTCTTGGTATTCTAGAGGTTTGGGGAGTGCAGAGTACACTTTCATTGCTATTATGCCCAGGTCCACCCGGGCCCGAAGGGATAGTATCTATTAGGGTCCCGTCTCATGGGTCAAATAGTTTTGGAGTTTTGGTTTGTGTCTTTAGTGTCTTAAATATGACGTTAAATTACATCTAGTGGTGAAGTTTCAATTCTGGAGTTCCCATTACTTTCATTTCCATTACTCTCAGGTCCACAGTGACCAGAAATGGTAGTACCTATTAGTGTTCGTTCTATGAGTCAAATAGATTTATTTAAACTCATTATCATTCAAGAGGACCGTGTTTTAAAAAAACTCACCAGAAACAACTAAACCAAATCTGTAAATTGAAACGTAATATCTTATTATAATAGAGAGTTTGTATATGTCTGTCTGTAACCGAAACTACGTCACCGCCAACGTCACAGTTCCCTTAGTTATTTACGTTATATTCTCATTATCAAGTTATTAATTAATCCTTATTTAATCTTAATTGAGCATCTTATTTATTAACAATGTCTCTATTATGGTCTAGCTGGGATAGATTTGCCTCAAAACAGCCCATATTATTAATGTGTTTAAATCCTGTGATGCGTGTTATATATCATTAAGAAATCAATGTTTACATAGTATATAGTGTGAATAATTTGCATACCGGTTTTAATAAAACCGTGTTTGATATGTAATGACTTGGTGTTATTTATTTCTAATATTATCGTTTTATTCTCAAACGTATTTAAAGCAATTCTATCGATAATTTTATATTGAAATGAATTACGATAAAGTAAAAATGATCTTTTTGTGTTCTTATTTGATATCCTTTCTCTTTCTAAATCAATATAGAATTTAGTTATATTAAAACCCAGAGGGCGCATTTTCTGCTTGTGTACATAATTCCCTAACCTCACTAGGTATAAAATAACCCTAGACGGTTTGATATTTCATTAAAATCAATCTGTTAATCATAAACAAGCACAGAGTTACACAGTGAGGATCCTAATTATTGCATCAGTAACAGTCTATGATAATTTCTCTCTTAGGCACCCTATAGGTAGGATGTGACTCCCGGTTGAAAGTATGGGGCATCCAGCGAGGATCACTATTCAGTAATAATAGATCTGAAGTTCTATCTTGCTTACGATTATACCACAATAGGATACCATTTGCTTTGGGATGCTATGAACTTATTGAATTGAAAATGAGGCTACAAGAAAGTATTCATCCAACCTGTCCGCCACGGGTAGGATGCGGCACAAGATCGCAAGCATGAGGCATTCAAGGAGCATCAAACTCGCTATTACAGTGGTAATAGATCTGCGAGACAAGCTTGCTAACCATTACACAAAGATTGGACACCTTAACACATTTGCCGCAGTTGTTAATGCAATACTTGTTCCCGCCCAGTGCCATTTTCCAACTTGTATGACTTAAGTATCAAGCCAGATATCGGAGTGAAAGGTTGTGTGTAGCTCTGCTGGGGTAAGTCCAAAAGGACTTAACCCTACAAAGCTGCACAAAATACTTTGAGGATTTTTGTGATTAATTTGAAAGCATCAAACTAGGGTTCATTGCAATGCAAGGATGTTAGATTTTTCCGGTTACATATTTTTTAATATTTTGAATACTCCTAAATAATTTTAATATTTTGTATTCTTAAATTTAATAATTAAAACTGATTTATAACCATTCTAAGAATATATATATACCTTTATACTATATACTAGAAACGACTACTCGGCATCGCAAGGCAGAGAGGTGGCAAAAAGTTAGTCTCACCGACCCTTTATTTCTGAATCGCGAGTTAGATACTCACAGGATACCCCAATAAAATCCCTTTGTAAAAAAGATTTTAGATCCGGCTTAATGAGGCACACTCAGAAAAGAATGAATTTCTCCTATTTAAAATATCAAATGTAAAAAATGCATGATGTTACTGTTTAAATTCTATTTTTTATCATCTTCACAAATGTGAATCAAATCCTCATTATTTTTTTTGAAAAAGCAAGATCTGATGATAGTGAAGGTATATATATATATATATATATATATATATATATATATATATATATACGTTGTCGTTAAGTGTTTTGCTTTTTTAGTTTCCTCCGGACATACGTACATACACCCAACTACCCTTTATATATGTACTAGACAAAACGTGACCCATTAACTCACCCATTCAGCTCTGGGTAGATAATTGAGATTAGCGAAAAGGTAGTTTAAAAGAGAATAACATTTAAGGAAAAAA
This sequence comes from Doryteuthis pealeii, assembly GCA_023376005.1. Lineage (NCBI taxonomy): Eukaryota > Metazoa > Mollusca > Cephalopoda > Myopsida > Loliginidae > Doryteuthis > Doryteuthis pealeii. The sequence continues at coordinate 117,786,873 of CM042149.1, forward strand.
TAAATACGGCCGGACAAAACCTTAAAATTATTTTGTTACGAAAGGAAATGTTTGATCTCATTTAAGCTACCTTTAAGCTGGTTGTGAAATTTAACATAGAAATACATTTTAAATTCTCGCGGAACTCTCTCTCTCTCTCTCTCTCTCTCTCTCTCTCTCTCTCCAGAGAAACTAACATTATATAATGAAGAGGTAGTCAAGAGATACATAGAGGGGAAGAAAGTGATAGACAGAGAGTAAAGTAAGAGATTGGTCGGTTTTTGACTTAATTGCAAATTACGACCAATTAGAACCAAATAAACATAATTTTTTTTCAAACATAATTCAATCCTAAAAGTAAGGAATAATTTAGTATATTTTTCGTGTCATTAAACTAAACAGTAAAAAAGCCTTTAGGAACCAAAAGTTGATTAACTCAGCGTTAGTATGATAATAGATAAAGGGTGCACATCGCGGTTTTGGACAGTTCTTCGTGTACCAGATTTGGCGCACGTTGCGGCCAACCAGTTAAGTGAGGCCACATTATTGACTTTCAGTAAGGATTGAACTCATTTACGAGAACAACATTTTGACCATTGTTCCCCGGTGATTTATTTTAGTAATTACTGAATTTTTGAGAGATAAATATGAAGCAAAATAGACATAACTAACAACGAAAGGAAAGAAAAAGAAATAAATATCAAGAAGAACCTGGATCGAAGCCTCATCGTTACCTTGAAAATCAAATAAATATCTAACAAGGGAAATGTTTTAACGATATAGTAGGGAGGTGATGGTAGGTGTAGCGCTCCACCCTAGAGGCAGAAGAAATCTCTCTTTAATCTGTAAAACGGATGTAAATTTGTTTCTTTTATCGTTAGAATTAAATTTCTCTTACCCCTCTCTTATTCAGTCGTTAGAACATCCACCTCGGAACCATAAGATTCTAGGTTCGATACCGGCCCACACCAACTCCACGCAGTAGTAGAACAGATTGGATCTGTGTGATAATGTAGGGAGCTGATGGTAGTTGTGGCGCTCCAGATCAGAGGCAAAAGCAATCTCTCTGGTCTATCGATAAGGATATAGATTCCCTCGCTGTCCAACTGATACCGACAGTAGGCCACACCACCGATTTTACTTTCCAACTGCTCTCTTTCCTCTTTCTTTCTGACTCTCTGGTGTTCCTAAAATCCTTTAAGTGGTCGTGGACCGTGTACTTCTGCTAGTATATATGTATATATTTATATTTACATATATATAGAGATAGATAGATATATGTATATATTTATATAATAGTTGAGTTTAATTCTGGCTCAGATAATAAGCACTCACTATAATCCGATATATCGTGAAGGGACGTTATTTTCTATTTTAATTTTTTGTACGAAAACACCTTAGGTGGCTTTTATAATTGTTTGTTCTTTTTCTTCTTACCCTAATGCGAACTGACTTTAATGTCCTCCATTAATATAAAAGTATTGAGAGTAGGCGAAATCTTTGTCAGCACTTTAAAGTAGTCCTTGGCGAATTCTGACTTTTTTTTTCGTTTTTGCTTTTTATATGTATAGATATATTTATATATATAAATATGTTAAAACTTTCATCTACCTTTATGCTTACGTATATAGGGACACAGAAAATGCTAAAAGTAAGTATAGGAAGTACGAAAAAGTCAAAATAACATTGTATATTTAGTGCAATTTTTTAAAGAAAATATTAACTTCAAAGATTTTCCAAGAATGTAAAAAATGGTAAATTTCCGGTTCTAGACCTCACAGAAGAATTTGTAATATCCCACTGCTGGCCAATTTGCTCTTAGAATAAGAACCTGAAGGTAATTCATGGAGTCATGAATGAATCAAAATCATCAGAATAATATTTTAGATGACTTAGTGTAATAAGTAATTGAGACTTACCTCCCCTACTTTATGATTATCTCCTCTTCGGAGAACTCTCTAGGGAATACGAGAATATATAAACTCTTAGTAAGAGTAACAATTATTCTAAGAAGAATAAAGCTTTTAAATAGTCTATCGGTGTTATCGTTTATCATTACAGTTAGGATATTTTGTTTAATTGAATATCAACCCTTTCGGGCCATCTAATACCAAATCCTTTTTATATATGATTTATAAGCAAATGGTTTTTAGGTAATTATTTTAGTTGGGTTTGGTCTTATAAACTGGTAGAAATAATTCATTAACTTTATGTGTACTAATAAATTGGTAGAAATATTCATTGACTTACAAAAAGATCGATTTGACACATAGATAGGATCCTAACAGGTACTACCACTTCGGATGAGAGTGGACCTGGGAGTGGTAGCAATGGAGATGTGTTCAATAGTTCTCAGAGCTCCAGAATTGTAATGTCACCATTAGCTGCAGTTTGGCACAGGTTGGTTAGGTTATTTTATGGACTGAATGTATTAAATGATAAATTTTGGTTACAGAGGAATTTGTAATATTCCAGTACTAATAAATTGGCAGAAATAATTTTAATTAACTTGCAAATAGATTTAATGCCAAATCCTTTTTGTATATATGATTTATAAGCAAAAGGTTTTTAGGTAATTATTTTCGTTATGTTTGGTTTTATAAACTGGTAGAAATAATTCATTAACTTCTCGTGTACTAATAAATTAGTAGAAATAGTTTTAATTAACTTGCAAATGGATCTAGTACCAAATACTTTTTATATATGATCTTTAGGTAATTATTTTCGTTAGGTTTAGTTTTATAAACTGGTAGAAATAGTTCATTAACTTTACGTGTCCTAATAAATTAATAGAAATAATTTTCATTGACTTGAAAATAGACCTATTTGACCCATAGATATGATCCTAACAGGTACTACCACTCCAGTAAAATATATTTTGTGAAGATGCGAAGAATTAGATGATTACCGAAGTTTGTTCATTAGTTTACCTAAAAAATCAGGACTTGAATAATGTGCGTTGGAAATACGCAAGAAAGCATTGTCAGTGGTAATTTGGAAAGTTCACAATGTTTGCAGTGATTATAATACGATTTAAATCCAATTGATCATTGTTAAGAACTTTTGTGTTTTGGACATTACCAGAAAACGTTTATCCAAAAGTTGAGTCAAGTCAAGATATGGTTAAAATAAAAAAGGTTATTATAAGTTTTACATAAAATAGTCTAATTTTTAAATTAAAACAAATGAATAAGCCACCAAATATTGATTCTAGTTCATATTGGCTAATCTGATCTGAGCGGTAAATGGGGGAGCTGACGGTACGTGTCACGCTGCACCTCAGGAAAATAATCTCCCTGGTTTAGCACAAGCGAAAAGAGGATAAACCCTCTCGCTGTCCGGTTGATAACGACAATAGGATACTAAACCAACTTTTCATATATATATATATATATATATATTGAGAGAGAGAGAGAGAGAGAGAGAGAGAGAGAGAGAGAGAGAGAGAGAGAGAGAGAGAGAGAGAGAGAGTTGAAATGTATTTTTAAATCAAACTAAAAAGAATTATAAAGTTTGTTAATTTATGGAGTAAAATCTCAGATCAGAACTTTTCCAAAAAAATCAATATGGCGGCTTCAGAATAGAAAAAGCTGAAAATACTGTTTTGATATTTTAAAATTTTTAAATACCTTTTATCATTAACATAAGTGACGTTGTTTAAAAAAAAGGTCACAGGAAAGATTCAGATTTTATCTATGAATTACACTCTCTTTAAGACGGTAAAAAAAGAATACAAAATTGAGCCGTTTTTAATTTACACACTAAAATCTCACACCCAGACCTTTCTAAAAAATCAATATTGCGACCCCATAAACAAACAGTTGAAAAAACTGTTTTGTCTTTTTTTTTTGTATACGCTTTTATCATTAGCGTAAATGAAACTGTTTTAGATAAAGTTTTTGGGTGAAAGTTTTTTTGTTGTCTAGATTCCTGTATTACGCTCTATTTCAATTTGTTTATACAAGAATATGTGTTGTTTATTTTATTCTCTGTAGTATTTTGGATCTATAATGTTCAGAGTAAGAAATCGAGTGCTAACCATCAATCAGGAAAAATGTTTTTTTTTTTCGAAAACGAGACTTGTCTTTTAAAAAGACACTATGCGTAATTGTTATCAATTTATCGCAAAGACTTCACAATCCCTTGTAATTATTCTGGAGAAACAATGCCTGGCGTTTTGTGACACTCAGGTCACTCGGACCGTCTTTATCTTCGCTTCTTAGAACTCCTGTCCAGTTTTCTATCGGAGTTAGTGGCAGGATGGACCAGCAGAACATGGAGAAGACCAAGATGAAGGAGGCGGGTTCGAACCTGAAACAAACACTTCAGTGAGAATGTGTGTGTTCCGAATTGACAGGGGGGGGGGAGGAATGTTATTATTTGGATAGGGAGAACACAATTCGCTATTTATGACTATAAAATATAGCATTTCCATTGGTTATGAATTGATTTCAACAATGTTTTTCTTATTGATTATCAATCCAATTCTATTAATTATTAATCACAACATAACACTGTTTTTTCTAATGAATATTTCTTAGAAAGGATTAATAATTTTTAGTAAAAGGTTATCCTTTACTAAATGAAATCCTAACAAAAATATCCCCCCACCCCAAAAAACTCTAAAATAAAATTTTCAGCCAACTAAAGAATGGTGACCTACATCTTCCTCACTACCAATCGACCTACATTCTCTGCACTCTATGCCCCCTATCAAATTCTAATAGATCACAATGGAGTTATCAGAATGATAATTAATTTGAATAATTTTATTTTTTTGTTATTGTCTAAAAGAACTACAATATTTAAATTACAAAAATACCAACAGTACCGGGTACTGATTTTTGGATTTGTTTGAGTTTTGTTTTGCATATCAACCTATGTGGGTCATTTAATGCCGGAAAAGGTTATTATGGATCTCAGTCTTTAAAATAGTGGTTCTATGGAGATACTCTGTTATGTTTTGTTATATCTTGTTGAAAAGCTTTAAAATCTAAAATGTCTTCTGGGTTTGTATTCCTAAAAAGTTCTCTCAGGTTTCTTATTTGATAGTATTTGACGGGGCTGTGTTTGAGGCTGTTACAAT
>CM042149.1:117796937-117814437 GCA_023376005.1 Doryteuthis pealeii
CTTTTTCTCGATTTGTTTACGCTTTACATTTAAACCGATATGCACGCCCAATTCCTTTAGTTATAATTAATTAATTAACAAAATTAGGTATGACTTTAATTAAGCACATAATCTCCCACAAATTGTCGGCCTTCGCCATTTCAAACACATCGTTTGACTACTTATATAGATAGATAGATAGATAGATAGATAGTATGAACCAAAAGTGATACGACAAACAGGAATATTTCTCATATGTTATTTATTCTTAACTAGTTTTGACCTTAGGTCATCGTCAGGAGAAGATTTATTGTTTGAAAAAATTGTTTTTAGAGAGTTTTTATTTGAAAAAGAGCATTATAAAAGAATTATGGAAATTGAAATATTTTTTGAGGGTTTGACAAGCTATTATAATCCGGGTAGAGGAGTGTATTAGTAGTAGCAAGTCCATCTGACCCGGTTCCTTTATATATATATATATATATATATATATATATTAGAGAGAGAGAGAGAGAGAGAGAGAGAGAGAGAGAGAGAGAGAGAGAGAGAGAGAGAGAGATCAGATTAGAGATGGTAGATTTGAAATCCGATAATGCAATAAACAATATCTATTTAGATATTCTAGGCCGCTTTCGATCAGATCTTTTTATATCTATCAATCGATCGATTGATCAAATTGCTATCCATTCATGTTGACGCTCTTGTCCTGGCTTGTTTATCTTACTTTACAATCGTCCAATATCAAATGCGTTGTTCGTGTTAGATCGATATTTTCAACAGTCTATAATTATTTCGATTAATTGCGATAAACTGGTACGAATTGATCGGAAAACCTTTTAGTCTAAAATGATTGTTCTTTGTTTCGGCTGGCTTCTTCTTCATCCTTCTTCCCATAAGCGTCGCGAGAACAAACATGTTAACATCACAGTACAATGATCAGTAGAATGGGGTCTGGGGGTCTGCCTCCGCACTTGCCCAGAACTCGAATATACTTGTTTATATTCACGAAATCGTTTTATGGTGTAAAGTTGTTTTGATACTTTGATGACCACACGAGAATTTTGTCAACAAATTTATCGATATGGAGATAACACAATTCATTTCGGATATGTTTATATATATATATATATATATATATATATATATATATATGTATATGTATATTATATATATATATATGAGTATAGATAAAAGGATATGAAAACATCACAAAATGCTGTTAAAGTGAAAACATTTCATACCATAGCTGATATTGAACAATATTTCGATTTTATGAAAATCGTCTTCAGAGCTTGTTTATACTCCGTGTTGTTATGAGTCATATGAGTTCAAAACAAAAACCTTGATGTTGCAAAAAAGGAAAAAAAAAAAAAGGAAAAAAAGTTATACAATAATTTCGAATGTGACTCATATGACTTTTGTGTCCGCTCTTAACAACACGGAGTATAAACAAACTCTGAAGATGATTTTCATAAAATCGAAATATTGTTCAATATCAGCTATGTTATAAAATGTTTTTACTTTAACAGCATTTTGTGGTTGTTTCATATCCTTTTATCTATACTCATACCGTCGGATTCATTTCCTTTCTTTTTAACACACCACACACAACACACACACACACACACACACACACACATATATATATATATATATATATATGGAGAAAATTTAGAAACAAACATGGAATGTTATGATGAATAGAAATTTATAGTCGATGTTCAAACATTTAGGTTTACAATGGAAACCTTCATCAGGACTGTGAAACTGAGAAAAAAAACAAGGATTTATTCATGTGGATAAAAGATGATGGATGTTTTGTATGCGTTGAATTTGAAAAATGTGTGGAAAAAAGGTTCGTTACCGTTACTTGAGTGGCGTTTATAGATGAATGTTGATGACGTGATTACTGCATGCGAGAGCGAAAATTAATGATAGGAACACAGGAAATCGAAAAGCCAAACTTGATTGGCCCATGAGTAGATGTTGAAAATAAGATATAACTATCAATGTATAAAAAACAGAGAAGTTTAATTGTTAAACTATTTAACACACACACCACAACAAAATAAAAATATATACATTTATACACACACCACACACACACACACACACACACAGGACACACACACACATCGTAAAAAATCTCTGTGTACGGAATATTTTATACATTTTTCCTATTGTTATTATTATCATCATTTCAACTCCATCTGATTATTTTAATAATAATAATAACGTAAATCCGTATACATTTTGATAAACAGACCGAAACACATGTGTAAGTGATATCGATTAAAAAGGATTACGATAAAATTCATGTCTTTATCCATCTACATTTCTTTTCCTTACTACATTTTTCCTCATATATATATATATATATATATATATATATATATATATATATAATAGAAAAAAAATTAGTGTTCAAAGATGAATATCTATTCTTGAAAGTAATGTCGACGTTATAAAGTTTTGATCTATGCAACCTTTATCGGGACACGTGGTGAAATCTTGTGCGGAGATGTTAGATTTCGCCACGTTCCCTGATGAAAGATGCATAAACCAAAACGTTATAACGTCGACATTACCATCAAGAATGAATATTCATTTTTTGAACAATTCGTGTTTTATTTTTTTTCCACATACTGTCGGATTATTTTAAAGATTTTACTCCCATATGTATATTACAATATACTCCGTATACGTAAAAAAATATGCGCATACACTGATATAATGTATGTATGTATGTATGTATGTATGTATGTTACGCAAACTTTTTATATGTACGTTTGAGCTCTCAATTTTGGTTGAATCCTATCAGGGAAACGCTTGATACCATCCAATTTATATATATATATATATATATATGCGTACACATAAAAATCTTGCGTATATACTTATATATATCAGCGTATGTGAATATTTTTACATATACGGAGCATATTGTTAATAAGTATATTAAAACTTTTATATATCAGAAATAAATTTATTTCGGCTACCTTGGTCTCTTTGTCCTGAATAATTAAGAATATGAAAGAGAGTTCTAGAATTTTGACGAGAGTTATATCTGTTTAACGCTATAATATACTACTACTACTACTACTACTACTACTATAATAATAATAATAATAAGTCATGTATCTGCTAGTTAACAAATATGACATCTGGAATTCCCATCAGATCACCAAGCTAATTACAAACTAGCCACGATGCTGTAATATTTGGGTGATCGCTCGGGAACCGGGCCAATTAGCGTGATAGGTCCAGTAGCTCCCTATTAAAGGGAGGCCAGATGCTCCCTATTAAAGGGAGACTAGAAAAATAGTGTGTCTGAACTAATTGCGTCAAGAAAAGATAAGTACGTGTCAAATATATATATATATATATATATATATATATATATATATGTGTGTGTGTGTGTGTGTGTGTGTAAGTAAGTCGTCATCGAGGTGGCCTAAAGTCGATATTAGCCAGACAGCGAGGGAGTCCATCCCCTTTTCACTAGCGCTTGACCAAGGAGATTGTATTTGGCATCTGAGCTACCCACCATCAGCTCCTCACTTTACCACACAGATCCCTGTGCTACTCATACGCTGAGTGGGCGAAGACCGGTATCGAACCTGGAACCTTGTGGTCCCTAGCCCGACACTCTACCGACTGAGCTAAACCGGTCCTCCTAAGTCCAAAGTTTTGAAGCATTTCAAGCAGTTCAAACAGTAGAAAGAGATGGTAGTATCGTGGTAGTTGGTGTGTTGATATGTTGTACACTGATACTGTGAAAAAATCTGCGGCAAAAAAGGGAATCTCCTACCCCTTACCGGGATATGCATGCTGGGTTTGGGGTCCGCTTGTGAATTTCACTTCATATTCTCTTGTTACTTCACTATAGATGAATTCGTTGGTTGAAGCCGGGGCTCAACCGACACAGGCTGAATGCCGTAACAAAAGAGAACAGAAGGGATATATATATTATATATATATATATAATATATATATAGTATAATATATATATATATAGTTTATAGAAACACAAATATGTAAACAACGACTAAAGATTTTAGAAACACTGCATTTTAGACACAAAAATCCAAAACTAAACAAAATAAACTTTGATAATAGCACCATTGTTCTAAAATGCCTATAATTACATTAATAATATATAAAATAATAATAATATTAAAAATTATAATAAAAACAATAATAATGACACTAATAATAACAACAACAATAAAACAAACATAATCTATATGAATAGGAAATGGAACAACCCATTGTTGTACGGTTTCAGAATATCCCTGAAGATGACCCACGCTAGGGCGGAAAGTACTTGGGCAATCACCTATGGCAAATACATCAGCAAAATTTTCGCCATATATATATATATATTATATATATATATAATATATATATATATAAAACTGCTGAATTTGATTTTATTTTAAAGTAAGTAAATGCGTTTAAGAAATAATGACCTAACCTCAGGCGAGACACTTCTGAATCAAAAAAATTGAAAACTATAATATTGAACATATATATATATATATATATATATATATATATATATATATATATATAATAATGAAGTAGTATTGGTAGCTATTAGTCAAATGATAAATTATACTGTTGTGATAAACGTGTATACGTTGTACTTTTAATATTGATGTTAGAAAAAAATGGATTTTATTACTTGCGTAGATTTTCCAGTTTCTCGGTTACTTCTCGTATTTTCTTGCAAGCAAGTCTGTTTGTCTAAACGATTTTATAACAATGTCATTTTCTTGTGTTTTTCTTTAGAGAAACAACGTTTTCTTTTCCTAATAAACAAAACGTTTTTTTGTCTATTGCGTAAGCAGTGTCGTATAAACTGAGAAAAGAGTAGGACGGATATTTATACAAAGTTATTACAGATGTATTTAGTTATGTACCAGTATTGTTTATCTCTCACTTATGCAATTATTCTTTCTTTCTTTCTTTCTTTCTTTCTTTCTTTCTTTCTTTCTATTTGTGTCTCTGTCAAAAGCTATCTATCTATCTATCTATCTATCTGTCACTGAAAATCTATCTCTTTATTTATCTACCACTGTTAAAATCAATCTATCTATCTAGCACTACTGAAATGCATCTATCTATCTAACTATCTATCTATTTTGTACGGTTAAAGTCTATCTGTCTATCTATTTATCTATCTGTTTAGCACTATCTCTCTCTCTCTCTCTCTCTCTCTCTATCTATCTATCTATCTATCTATCTATCTATCTAGCACTTTAAAAATGCATCTATGTATCAATGTATGTATATATGTATATATGTATGTATGTATGTATGCATGTATCTATCTATCTATGTATTTATCTATCTGTTTGTCATTATCTCTCTCTCTCTCTCTCTCTCTCTCTCTCTCTCTCTCTCTCTCTCTCTCTATCTATCTAGCACTGTTAAAATGCATCTATGTATGTATGTATGTATCTATATATCTATCTGTCTGTCTGTTTAGCATTCTCTCTCTCTCTCTCTCTCTCTCTCTCTATCTATCTATCTATCTATCTATCTATCTAGCACTGTTAAAATGTATCTATGCATCAATGTATGTATGTATGTATGTATCTATCTATCTATCTATCTGTCTGTTTAGCACTGGTAAATATAGTGTAATTAAGAAGGAAAACGATATACACAATTGTTATTGCTATCTATATATTCAGGTGACAATCTAGTAATATTAATAATAAACAAATGTCATTTGTCTCTTGTCAAATTGACAGGACATTTTATTCTGTTTTTTCTCCCTTTTATTCACGGTAAATAAAGTGACAGATACCTGGACAAAATAAGAATGTGACATTTCCGCCATAACTACCAGAAGTCTCCTGTTTTATACTGTCTATTTCTTAAAGAGTTTAAGTGTTTCATCACTCCGTAGTTCTAGTTGCTGTCCATCGTATCTGATGGTGACACCACGCAAAACATTTTCCTCCAATTTGTTCGGTCCCTGGTTGTGTGTTAGATACAAATAGACGGTGATAGATAGACTCCTTTATAGTCACCCTAATATTGTAGCTTGTGTTAGATAGATAAAAATAGATGGTGATAGACCCTTTCTAGTCACCCTAATATGGTAGCCTGTGATAGATAGATAGCTACAAATAGACGGTGGTAGATAGATCCTTTCTAGTCGCTCTAATATTGTTGCTTGTGTTAGATAGATACAAATAGACGGTGATAGATAGATCCTTTGTAGCTACCCTAATATTGCAGCTTGTGTTAGATGGATAGATAGAAATAGACGGTGGTAGATAGATCCTTTCTAGTCACTCTAATATTGTTGCTTGTGTTAGATAGATAGCTCCAAATAGACGGTGATAGATAGATCCTTTCTAGCTACCCTAATATTGTTGCTTGTGTTAGATAGATAGATAGATAGATAGATAGCTACAAATAGACGGTGGTAGATAGATCCTTTCTAGTCACCCTAATATTGTTGCTTGTGTTAGATAGATAGATAGATAGATAGATAGCTACAAATAGACGGTGGTAGATATATCCTTTCTAGTCACCCTAATATTGTTGCTTGTGTTAGATAGATAGATAGATAGATAGATAGCTACAAATAGACGGTGGTAGATAGATCCTTTCTAGCTACCCTAATATTGTTGCTTGTGTTAGATAGATAGATAGATAGATAGCTACAAATAGACGGTGGTAGATAGATCCTTTCTAGTCACCCTAATATTGTTGCTTGTGTTAGATAGATAGATAGATAGATAGATAGCTACAAATAGACGGTGGTAGATAGATCCTTTCTAGTTAGATAGATAGATAGATAGATAGCTACAAATAGACGGGGTAGATAGATCCTTTCTAGTTACCCTAATATTGTTGCTTGTGTTAGATAGATAGATAGATAAATAGATACAAATAGACGGTGGTAGATAGATCCCTTCTAGTCACCCTAATATTGTTGTTTGTTTTCGCCGATGTCGCAGTCTAGTATGTTAGCCACTACCATACGAGCAGACCGCGTATTTCTTACATTTTATATAATTTTGTACTGCTTAAAAAATAAATATTTCGATTTAAAGTAGTTTACGTGTTTCATCACTCCGTTGTACTACTTGCTCTCCATCGTATCCGATGATGACACCACACGAATAATTTCCCTCCAATTTATTCGGTCTCTGGTTGCGTCTTGCCAACTGCCTATTGGGATGTTAAAGTCCATCAGGTTTCTTTTGGGTTGTCTTTGTACCTGAGCTTTGGTCTACCGATTCCACGTGATCCCTTTCTAGCCACCGTAATATTGTAGCTTGTGTTAGATAGATAGATAGAAAGATAGATAGATACAAAGACGGTGATAGATAGATCCTTTCTACCTACCCTAATATTGTAACTTGCGTTAAATAGATAGATATATAGATAGATGAATATATACAAATAGACGGTGATAGATAGATAGACCCTTTCTAGCTACCCCAATATTGTAGCTTGTGTTCGATAGATAGATAGATTGATAGATAGATAGAAATAGACGGTGATAGATCCTTTCTAGCCACCCTAATATTGTAGCTTATATTAGATATATATAGATTGATAGATAGATAGAAATAGACGGTGATAGATCCTTTCGAGCTACCCTACTATTGTAGCTTGTGTTAGTTCGATAGATAGATAGATACACATAGACGGTGATAGATAGATAGATAGATAGATAGACCCTTTCTAGCTACCCTACTATTGTAGCTTGTGTTAGATAGATAGATAGATAGATAGATAAAATAGACAGTGATAGATAGATAGATAGATAGATAGATCCTTTCTAGCTACCCTAGTATTGTAGCTTGTGTTAATTAGTTAGATAGATTCAAATAGACGGTGATAGAGATCCTTTCTAGTGACCCTAATATTGTAGCTCGTATTCACCGATGTCGCAGTCTAGCATGTTAGCCACTACAACACGAGCAGACCGCCTATTTCTTACATTTTTATATAATCTTGCACTACTTAAAAAATAAATAACTCGATTTAAATCCTTTTTGACGCCTTTATTTACGTATTGACATCTCAATTGCACTTTGGCGTTTTCTGCTTTTTTTTCTCTTAAATCATTCAGATTTATTTTCGATTTTCGCTGAAAAATGACTTTTCGCCTTTTAATGACTCACGACGCACTCTGCCTTCTCATTCTTTTTTTTTATTATTCTATCAATATTTATAACTAGCAGGACCTGTGGATATACCACAGTATAATAATTTAATTATTACAAGGTTTGATATATTTACTTAAGAGCTATTACTAATAGTTCAATATGTAAAAGTATAATAATCTTGATTTAACCCTCACTCTTCTTTTTTTCTTTCTTTCTTTCTTTCTTTCTTTCTTTCTTTCTTTCATTTCATCTTTTCATTATGTTCGATTGATTTCGTGTATCTCTGTCCTTTCCTTTCTTTCTTTCTTTCTTTCTTTCTTTCTTTCTTTCTTTCTTTCTGTGTAGCATGTCCATTTTCCTTACTTTCTTTATAGTAATAATGTAAAGTCGTCAGGGTGGTCTTAAGTCGGTATCAGTCAATCAGCGAGGGAGTCTATCCCCTTTTTACTAGCGCTAGACCAAGGAGATTGTTTTTGCGTCTAAGGTGGAGCGATACACCTACAATCAGCTCCTTACTTTACCGCACAGATCCCTGTGCTACTCATACGCTGAGTGGGCGAGGGTCGATATCGAACTAGGAACCTTGTGGTTTCTAGCCGAACGCTCTACCGATTGAGCTAACTCGAATTGTCCTTTTTTGAGTTTGAGGAGACGACACTCCAAAGAAATAAGAACTCGACGGATAAGCAACATCAGGTAATCAGGATTTATATTTCTGCATTTGATTTTGGACGATTTGGCCGGTTTTATATTTAAGCAGTGGGTGGGGGGTGCAAGATTATTAAGGGACACGAGTATTAATTTTATTGATAATATTTTAAAGCCACGTAGTTTCTGGTTGGAATAATGGTGTGGGCGGGGGGGGGGGTCTAGTCGTGAATTAACTCCTATAACTACTGACCCAAACTCACAATCATTCTGTGGTACTGCAGAATATGCTGACTGCACACCTGCAGAGGGGTAAAGCTGACGCTTAAGGACGGAATCCTGGTGTTTGAAGAGTCCATACTTGCAGCACTCAACTTTGGCTCTTAGGTTAAACCGGCGGTTGGAAATCAATCGACCAATCGGCTGATCATGTCAAGCCCTAGCACCTATATGATTGTCCCGACCCTATTCTCCTCGTGACAAGCCCCAACTCCTTTTATCATATATGTGCTAGAAGGCCGTGACTGAGGGTTTTAGTGTCCTGATATGACTAGGTTAAGATACTAGTGGTGGGGTTCCAATACTGTAATTCTGATGTGTGCAGAGTGCCATTCGTCGATATTACTCTCAGGCCCACTCTGAGTGGTACATATGTCATATAAGGTTACAGTTAAAAAAGAAAACCCCCAAAACAAAGCAAAACAAAAAATGCACTTCTAGACTTCCTATAAATATTGGCTTATATTGTACATCTAGAGCTCGTATTATTAGTGCCTTATGTCTTACCTCTATAACTGAGGCATCTTTTAAAACAGATTTTTATTTACAAATCTTCAAAAGTTAATTGCATTTTTTATTTAACAGGAACAACCACAACACACACACAAAGACACACACACACACTCACACACACACACACACACGCGCGCGCACATATATATATATATACATATACATATATATATATATATTATATATATATATATAATATATATATATATTATTATATGTACAAGAGCCTATCCTTGTAATGAGGCATTGGTAAATAGTTGATTGTGCCTGGAAGAGAAATACTATATTTACAGACTTTAATAAATTACAAGATAAAAGATCGGAGTTTGTAGCCTTATAGACGCCATGCATATTTACTTTACAATTTACTGCCGTAATGAACCTCGTGATTTATCATGCTATGCACTTTATAGTCACATGATCCCAAATGTATAAAGGAATACTACAGTGGCACAGTTGAATAAGTCAGATATGTTCAATATCCGCTCAATTGAAAATCGTAACCGTGAAACATAGAGTCGGGAAATTTTATCCTGTATTGTACATTTTACATCTTAAATATAGTTTTTTGCAATTGTAATATATTGCAATATTGATCTAGATATAGAGTCAACATATATATATATATATATATATATATATATATTATATATATATATATACTAGGATAGCGTCAATATAGAGTCAACGGTGTTTGATCCAATGATTACATAGTCGGGAAAGAGTACTTAATATAAGTGATTGACCATATATATATATATATATATATATATATATATATATATATATATATATATATACCATTGAAAGGAAGGAAAAAACTCAAAAAACCATCATTCTGTAATAAATATATTTCGACTAAAACTTAAGGGGCTTTTAGAAATTTAAATAAATTTCTAAAACTCCCCGAGGGTAAATATTACTCTGTATTTAATCTAAACAGATTATTATACATTGAGCTTTCATTAGGGATTATTAGAATACATGTATTTGCACCTACTAAACATGCAATAACCATACAATGTGAATTTAAAATCCCATGTGGATACCTTACATTTTATATATATATATATATATATATATATATATATATATATATATATATATATATAGAGTTAATTCTTTGTTAGTATTGGTGAAATGATAATTAAGTGCTCAATTACTGCTGTAAGAGCTGTATTTATTTATAGTTTACAATACATTTAAAAGTTCGTTTTACCAATGATTTCGGAACATCACCTTTAGGTGATTATTCGTCATCAGAAACGTTCACGTGATCACCTAAAGGTGATGTTCCGAAACCATTGGTAAACTGACTTTTAAATGTATTGTAAACAATATATATATATATATAATATATATATATATATATATATATATATATATATATATATATATGCTAGGATAGCGTCAATATAGAGTCAAAGGTGTTTGAGCCAATGATTACATAGTCGAGAAGCTGGCAGTTACCAAGCACCGTGGACTATGTCTACGCTATCGTAGCTGGCACAGACACACACACACACACACACACACACACACACCACACACACACACACACACACAACATATATATATATATATATATTTATATATATATATATTAGTTCGTTCATATGTACCTTTCTATCTATCTCAGTCGGTTAGGAGGGCGTAGACATAGGGTCAGTGACACTTGTTAATTGGCATTTACCAAGTGCCAAGACACTGTCTACACTAGCATACCTTATGCATATACATATGTACTATATTACTGATATTGAGTACTTTTTGTTTATAAAGATAGTAAACTATATTATCAATATATATATATATATATATATATATATATATATATATATAGAGAGAGAGAGAGAGAGAGAGAGAGAGAGAGAGAGAGAGAGTGAGAGATGTGGTAAGACAAACAAGTATAATGTTTTTATAATGACTTTGTAATTATTTTCAACTAGTTTCAGCTTTATGCCCGCATACACTCACATGCAGCCATATATATATATATATATATATATATATATATATATATATATTATAAAGTAAAAAGCCGTCGGATGGCCTAAAGTCGGTATCATCCAGACAGCTAGGAAGTCTATCCCCTTTTCACTAGCGCTAGACCAAGGAGATTGTTTTAGCGTCTGGAGTGGAGCGCCACACCTACCATCAGCTACTTACTTTACCGCACAAATCTCTGTGCTATTCATACGCCGAGTTCTCGAGGGCCGGTATCGAACCAGTAACCATGCGATTCCTAGTCAAGTACTCTACCGACTAAGCGAAACCCACCCTATATATATATATATATATATATATATATATATATATATATATATATGTTGAAAAGAGAAATAATGAAAAGAAAGTATTGAATGGATAAAATAGGATATTTTAATTAATTTAACTTACACGTGTTTCGGTCAGGAGTTCATACATGTGTATATTGTTCTATCTATTATCGTTTTTAGATTTTTTTTTATAGATAGAACAATGTACACTTGGATAAACTCCTGACCGAAACACGTGTAAGTTTAATTAATTAAAATGTCCTATTTAATCCAATCAATACTTTCTTTCCTTTATTTCTCCTTTCAACATACCGTCGGATTCACTTCTATTTTCATTTTACACACACATACACACACACACACACACATATGTGTGTGTGTGTGTGGGGGGTTCAACCATTCCATTATTTTTTGAGTTTGGAATGTCTTTCCATCACTTTCTTCACTCGCCATCTTCCTTTATTTCTCCTCTTTTAGCTTTTGCTTATGTTAATCCTTCTCTCTCTCTCTCTCTCTCTCCCCTCTCTTTGTCTCTGTCTCTGTCTCTTTTTTTGTCTTCTTAATTTCCCTGCTCACTGATTTCAAACCCCATGACGAATTCAACGAACCAAACGGGCAAACAACCGGCTTATCACCCACGACCACTCCGCCTCTATGGCCTTACCAATTCTTCCTTGTACACAAATCGCTCCACCGCTCCAGACAAAAATTCTACAAATCTTCCTACGTACCAAGGGACACGAGTTAATCCATCATCATCATCATCATCATCATCTAGATTTTAAAAAGGCGACGCACGTGGTAATATGGTTATGGTCATTGGAAGCGAAACATCACAAGTCGAGTTCAAATGCTGGACGAGGCTGTTTTTATTTCGCATAGCGCTAATAACTAGTGAAGTAGATCCCTAATTCATTGACATTTCATCATCATCATTAGCATTTCAGTCTCGGAAGACTATAATAGAGTTATTTTGTGCCACTGAAGTTACAGCGTCTCCTGTGACTGTGAAGTCCAATGTTCGAAAAACATTCTCGACCGCAGAATCACTAATTAGGGCTGAGCCTATTCTAGAAGTGGCCACCCCAAGCGGATTTAACAGGTTTGAATTCAGGGTTTTCCTTCTAGACTGGTTGCCTATCCAAGGTTACTCTGTCTGCCCTGCTATTTACCCATAGCTGGAGGGAGAGTATCCCTAGAGTATTAGCGCTATGTGAACTGTAACTTCGTCCAGGATTTGAAACCGAGTCGACGACTCCATTTCCTACGACCCTAACCATCACTGCACGCACCTCCATAATAATAACATTGGAAAACGTATTTACCTAGTCCATTCGCTATTGACAGGATCTGATACAAGGTTGCAAGTATGAGGCATCAAGCGAGAATCGAACTCGCTATTGAGTAGGTTGGAGTCAAAATAATAACAGAATTTAAAAATACTTGCTGCCGCTTGACCTCTAGTACTAATCATAAAAAATCATCAAAAACACATAAACAATAATAGAAATATATTACAGACAAAAAATAATTATCCCTGTGCCGTGGTCATAATCATTTTATCTATATGTATTTACCCAACCCCCCCGCATGAGCAAAACGCGACACAAGGTCAATTCTTTCATGCAGATATTAACAGGTTTGAATTCAGAGTATTCCTTATCCTGTTTTGGTTGCTATACCAATATAAAAGTGTCTATTCTTCCCTACAATTTATCTATAACTTGAGGGAGAATACTTGAATTCATACATTTCCCAATGGTAGAGCACCATACAAAAAGACCGTCTCATTGTGGTATAGTGGTTAGCAAGCTAGTCTTGCAGATCCGTTACTACATTGCTAAAAAAATGTTATGTATCTACTGGACTGCGCACACTACCAAAAATATATTGAAAAGTCGGAATGGCCATTTTACTTTAGAATAGTAACTACAGTCTCAAATCAATAAATTATATAAAACTTGTGGAATAACATTTCCGCTCAAACGCTCACGATTTTAAGAGAGATGCAAAATTCACCATAATAAAAAAAACGTAAAAACGCATTGGACAATATCACAAAAATATCAGAAATACACACACAGAAACATAAATAAAGCGTCGGCAAACACTGATACCAAATGGCTTTAAGGACCTTAAACAGATTGCTTTGAAATAGGATGGGAGGATTTGGGTTGATTCATAAACACCGAAATAAAAAATATGCCTGAACTGTCAGTCACCGCTAAAACAATATCATGTGTATTTTATTGTGGCAATATCAAACCTAAATAGTTGAGTATTATCTGTGCTACTGCCACGGATTTGACATGGTATTCTTCTAAGAAAGAACACACTTCAGCGGGCCTCAATAAAAACAGTATATATATTGCTTTTATTGGGGCCCGTGTGTTTTATATGTTCAGTATTTATGTATATAAAATGCTTACTATATATATATATATATATATATATATATATATATATATATATATATATATATATATATAAGAACAATATATATATATATATATATTGTTTGAAAGCCCTTGGGTAGAAATATGGGACATTTTCTTATATATATTATATACACACAAACACACACACGCACACACACACACACACACACACACACACACACACACACACACACACACACACACATATATATATATATATATATTTTAAGAAAATATCCCATATTTCTAACCAAGGGCTTTCAAACAATTTCGCAATCACACTAAATTTAAAACGACCAACCTCATCGTAATTAAAAAAAAATCATAAAAGTCTGCCCTGAGAATGACCTCTGCTTGCATGCTTATTTTTGTGATTTTGATTATCATTACTTTATTTTTTTTCTATATCTTATCTTATTATAATGGAGATTGTGTGTTTTTCTGTCTGTAACCGAAACTATATTACTACTCAAGTGACAATTTCCTTAGTTATTTTCGTCATATTCTCCATGATTTTATTTTCATTGAAACCTTATTTATTAATAAAATTGTTTTGCATTATTAATACTGTTGGCCATATCTGCATACTAATAACATGCAATTGTACTTATATATACAACAAAATAGCATTTTGGAGTGTGAACCGGAAGGTTAATTTGCATATTGATATTAAAAAATTGATTTTTAATAAATATTTGCTTAGTAATATTGTTTTCTAATTGTTTGGTTTTATTTTTATAAATATGAGCAAAACTTTTGGGGATAAATCTTAAAAGAAATCCATTAAGAAGAAGATATAACTGCAATTTTATTTTTTACTTCCTATTTTAACTAAGTAGTTAAATTATGGAAATGATGGAAGAGTTAGTTTCAAAGTTGTTTTCGATTATACCCCCTCTGTTTTAAATCCTTTTATCTGCATTCTTTTTAGTTACGTTAGTATTTCTAATTTAACATATTCCATTACATTAAAACTTAAATACGTGCGCCCGGAGGGTGCATATATTTGCTAGTTAAAATAATTTTAAAAAGAATACTGTGAGGGTAAACGAATTTTGGTCGAAACTCGTATCGACAAATAACGATAATAAATTTCATCTACATCAAAATGTATATTTTTTTCTTCCAATTACTGTTTAACATACCTGTTGGATTCAATTCCATTTTTTCACACTTACACACACACACACACACACACACACACACACATATATATATATATATATATATATATATATATTATATATATATATATATATATATATATATATGTAGAAAGGATAAATAAATAAAGGATAGAAAATATTGAATGGATAATATTAGGTTAATGAATTACCAACACGTTTTCCATGTTTCATTTCCATTTTTCAACTTAAACACACACACACACACACACACACACACACACACACACACATATATATATATATATATATATATATATATATTAAAGTCTGCTGGTATGTATCTACCAGAGTCTGTATACACGCACGCACGCACGCACGCACACTCATATATATATATATATATATAATATATATATATATATATATATATATATGTGTGTGTGTGTGTGTGTGTGTGTCTGTGTGTATGTATGTATGTGTGTGTGCGTGCGTGTGTGTATTAGTTAATTCATATCTATCTATCTGTGCCTTATTTTACTTTTTATGAGCATCAGACCAGGTGTCTTCGTCTGCATTTGAGAATAAAATTCTTTTTTTATTTGCTAAGAATTTCCCTCTCTCTTTTGCCCGCACTCCCTCTCTCTCTCTCTCTCTCTCTCTCTCTCTCTCTCTCCCTCTCCCCCCTTCCTTCATTCTCTGTTTTAGTGCTGATACCATTAGGCTACATGCTTGTTTGCACAATTCTCACTCTATGACAGTTCCTATTCTGTCGCGTCTGTATTTCTATTCCTTTTGAGCCTGCTTAGCACAGTCACTTATGAGCGGATTTTTAAGTCTTATTATTGTTTAAGTAAAATGAGGGAAGGAACACAGACCGTTCTTAGCAGCAAGAAGTGAGGATGATGAAGCATTGGCGCTGTTCGTTATTATCATTATTCCTTGTTTGTTTTTGCCGATCACAGAAGAAAAATCTAAAATCAATAGAGATCAATTGGCGCTTCCTTTTTTTAGAAACGCTGTATTTAAAGACTTTTGGCAATGATTTTAGATGCATGAATTCCTTTGTAGATAAAGAAATAGGCGTGTGCTTAAAGCCGCAGTCTTTGCCGGCTCTTAAGCATATATTCATGTTTATGTCTACATGAAAATATCTAGTTTTTGTGTTTGAAGTTTCGATGGTCGGTTTCTCTTTGGATTTTCTATTGCCAGTTGTTGTAGATTGTAACAAGCGCGAACTCAATCGGAGACGGAAAGAGAGGTTCATAGAGGGTGAAAAGAAGGGAAGTAAGCTGAAGTTGTTAACAATAATAACAATAATAATATTAATAATGATACTTCGAAATAAAGACGGAGGATCACTTTATCCCAGCAAGGAGACCAGACCTAGTGTTGATTAGCAAAAAAGAAAGAACTTGTCAACTGGTGGATTTTGCAGTTCCAGCAGACCACAGGGTGAAGAAGGATAACGAAAAGATGGACAAATACCTGATAACCGGAAAAGCTATAAAATCTCCTCAGATCTCCAGGATTCTTCTGAGTATTCACGCTGAATTCAACAATGGTTTCTGGATGGTTCCAATTCTTCCTCTGATTTCCGATTTCTCCAGTCTTTTTTTAAAACAAATTTGGGGAACGTTCCAAGTGCACAACTAAATTGGCATCCCTTTCCCCCATAACAGTGAAATTCTCAAGCTCCAGGCATTTGTCTATTATAATTATTATCATTATAGAGTTCTTAGACAAATAGCTGATGGTATTTCAGTTTGAGGGACAAAAGCTGTGGAATATGAAGGTGAAAGGATGCCAATTGTCGTTGGATGCACTTGGAATTCTCCAATTTTTTTAAGCTTTTGGGCCGTCTAAGTGCTCCAACTACATTTGTTATCACTTTGACCTTCATAACTTTTTGGGTTCAGGTATTTTCCATTTTGTTTTCCTTCTTCATTGGTCCGCTGGAAGCAAAATCCCCGAGTTAACAAGTTCTTTTGTTAATCAACACTAGGTCTGGTCTCATTGCTGGGATAAGGGATCCGTCTTTATTTCGAGGTATTATTAAGAAGAAGAAGAAGAAGAAGAAGAAGAAGAAGAAGAAG
>CM042149.1:117816937-117829437 GCA_023376005.1 Doryteuthis pealeii
ATCGAGACCCTTCAGATAACAGATTTACGATTTACGGGTGGGTAATTCCGTTTTGATTGTGAAGAAAGAAAGGGAAGTAAAAGGACATGGTACACATAAGAAAAAGTATAACGAGAACGAAAGAAAAAAGAGAGAAGGAATATATATATATATATATATATATATATATATATATATATATATAGATATAGAGAGAGAGAGAGAGAGAGAGAGAGAGAGTTGGGGAGTTGTAGGGCTGGTTTGGGTCGAGTGTGATTGCCGGACTAATCCGTTTTATTGTGAAGAAAGAAAGGGAAGTAAAAGGACATATTACACATCAGAAAAAATATAATGAGAAAGAAAGAAAAAAAAAAAGAAAAGAGAAGAGAGAGAAGAGAGAGAGAGAGAGAGAGAGAGAGAGAGAGAGAGAGGAGAGGGGGGGGGGCAATAATATAGAAGTGATAATGCTAATCTGTTTCAATGGAATGGAATGAAAAATTTTAAGAAGGAAAAAAGAAAGAGTGATTGAATGAGAAAGACAAAGTGAGAGAGAGAGAGAGAGAGAGAGAGAGAGAGAGAGAGAGAGAGAGAGAGGAGATGCAGAAGTTAAATCAAGATTAATATACTTTTTTTATATTTTGAACTATTAGCAATAGCTCTTAACTTTACGTATTAAACGTTGTAATAATTAAATTATCATACTGTGGTACACGCGCACTTCCCGCTAGTAATAATGACTTGCAGGACCTGTGGATACACCACAGTGTGATAATTCAATTATTACAACGTTTGATATGTTTACTTAAGAGCTATTGAAGAATACTTCAATATGTAAAAAGTATAATAATCTTGATTTAACTCTTTCTCTCTTCTTTCTTTCCTTCTTTTCATATTTTCATTATGTTCATTATTGAAACAGATTAGCACTATTGCTTACATGCTCTCACCCTCTCTCTCTTTTCCCTACTTTCTTTCTTTCTTTCTTTATTTTTATTATATTTTTTTCTGTGTTAAAAAAAGTAAAGTCATCGGGGCGCCTAAAGTCTTCAGCGAAGGATCTTCAGCTCCTTACTTTACTGCACACATCATACACTGTGTTGGCGGCGGCCAGTATCGAACCAAGAACCTTGAGATTCCTAGCCGAACACTCTCTTCTTATCCTTTTTCTTTCTTTACAAAAAAACAAAAAAACAAAATGGTCTATTACTTAACTGAGGTGACGATACTCATAAAAAAATAAGAACTCGGTGGATAAACAGATAATCAGGATTTACATTTTTGCATTGTATCTTGTCCGATTTGGACGGTCTCATTTTTAACCAGGGGATGATAACGGTTGTACAATTAAGGAACACGAGTACCAATGTATAGATCATACTGTGGTACATGCACAGGTCCGGCTAGTAATAATGATACTTGCTAGCTGAGATAGTTGTATATCTTACAATTCCACCAATTGGAAGTATTCCAAGTACATTTGGCTTTTTGCTGTACTCGTCTATGTTTAGTTGAGGTACATAGTAATATGCTTCTTCCATAAAACTGATATATGTCATTTTGATGAGTCAACAGCGCGGTCAGAAATTAGAACAGTGAATATTTTAAAAAGCAACTCAGAGTAGACGTAACAATACTTACTTAAGCTCTATTTAGAAACAAAAATAACGTCGTCGGCAGTGCTATTATATATTCTTTGTTTTTGAATATTCAAGTTAATAATGGTGGCAAACGCCGGAGAAAAAATGGGTTAGAATAACTCGAGAGCCATTGTTTTACCCTGTCCGTGCAAGTCAAAAAAAAAAAAAAAAATACGAGCAAAACAAAACCATACAAATACCGAGTTGGTTAAAAGAGAAAGGTTTAAATCTCTCTCTCTCTGTATATATATATATATATATATATATATATATATCTTCTTATTATAATGGAGATTGTGTGTTTTTCTGTCTGTAACCGAAACTATATTCCTACTCAAGTCACAATTCTCTTAGTTATTGACATCACATTCTCCATGATTTTATTTTTATCTAAATCTCAATTATTGATAAAATTGTCCTACATTATTAATACTGTTAACTATGTTTACATACTGACAACATGCAATTGTATTTATATATACAACAAAATAGCGGTTTACAGTGTGAACGGGAAGGCTAATTTGCATATTAATATTAAAAAATCGAATTTAATAAATATGTGCTTAGTATTATTGATTTCTAACTGTTTGGTTTTATTTTAATGAATATAAGCAAAGATCTCTTCAATGAATCTTAAATGAAATCCATTAACAAGATAAAATAACTGTCATTTTATTCTTTACTTCCTCTTTTAACTAAATACTTAAATTAGAAAAAATAACAATGAAAGACGAGAGTGATGGAAGAGTAAGTTTCAGTTGTTCCATTTTTTATTATACTCCCTCTGTTTCAAATCTTTTATTATACTCCCTCAGTTTCAAATCTTTTTATCTGTATTCTTATTTAGTTTCATTAACCTTTCTAATTTAATACAATATTTTATTACATTAAAACTTAAATACTTGCACCAGGAGGGTGCATATATTTGCTAGTATATATAAATGGACTCTCTCGTCGATTTTCGACGCATGAGTGTTCATCCAATGAACAACCAACACAGTGATTTTGTTTATAGTGGTGAAGGCTTGTGTAGGACCATTCCACTCTTTTTGGCACAGTCGATAGGAAAGAATTGGTGCATCAAGGAATGCCACGAACCCAATCAACGACTGACCTCAGGAATTTTGAATTCAGAGTTGTCCCTCTCCTAGACTAGTTACCTACCCAAGGTTAAAGAGCCCAGTCTGCCCTACTATTTAACCCATAGCTGGAGGGAGAATATATGGATTCATACCTTTCCCAAGGGTATTAGCGCCATGAGAAATGCAAACACTTTCGCCCAGGAATTGAACTCAGGTCGACGAGTCCCTTTCCTATGACTTTAACCATTAAACCACGCGCCTCCAATCTATACATATATATATAAAGGGCAGTTGTGTGTACAAGTATGTCCGGAGGAAACTTTGAAAACAATTAACGAAAAAGTAAATATATATATATATATACATTCACTATTACCAGATCTTGGTTTTTGAGAAAAAATGACGAAGGTTTGATTTATATTAGTGAAGATAATTAAAAGATAATATTGAAATGATAACTGTATAGATTTTTTTTTGATTTGATATTTAAAATAGTAGATATGAAATTTTCTTTTCAGAGCAGCTGGATCAACGCAAATTTTTTTACATAAGGATTTTAATGGGGTTTCCTTCGAGGATCAAACTTGTGATTCAGTAAGAATGGATCTGCGAGATTAACCTTTTTACCTCTCCACTACCCAGGCAACGCCGGATAGCCACTTCTAGTATATATATATATATATATATATATATATATATACGAGGTTGAGTAAAAAAAATAATGCCATTTTGTTTAGGACATGTATAATTATCAACACAGGAACATGTATCATACATCAACATAAAGCTGGTCCTCTGTAGATCACATCTCTACTTCTCCACATAGTCACCGTTTCTCTCAATAGCAATGCTCCAGATTCGAATGAGAGCATATATCCCTGCCCCGTAAAATTCTGATGACTGCTCTTTGAGCCACTTCACTACAGATTTCACTTCCTCGTCACTGGAATAATGTTTGCTTCTCAAACCCTCTTCCATGGAGCCGAAGAGATAGCCTGAGGCAAACATTATTCCAGTGACGACAGTCAATTCAGAGTTTTCTTTCTCTTAGACTGGTTGCCTAATCATAGTTGAATATCCCAGTCTGCCCCACTATTTACCCATAACTGCTGGGAGATTATTTGGATTCATACCTATCTCAAGTGTATCAGTGCTATGTGAAATGCAAACTGCCTCGTCGTACCTGTCTCCTATGACGATAACCTTTATACAACGCACCTCCAAAGTATTTAAATATATGGTGTCCCATAGAAAGCATTTGGCACAACCGAATAGAAAGTCGACCGTCCACTCGGATCTTCCGTTGTAGTGCGCAAGTCCGGAAGACTTTAAAATCGTTTAGTTAGTTCGATTTGGTCAAAGGTTTTCGTTAAGACAGCTGTAATAGGAAAGTGACCAGAGCTTTTAACGCAGAAATGAGGGTAGGTACTTTACTGGCAATAGTACCCCTACACATTTAGGTATATTCAGCGCACGTGCTAGGCGCAAAGAGCCACTGCAAATAATTGATGCCGTCGGGAAAGGACGCTAGAGATAGGAATACCTTTAGGATATTCTCCAGAGCTTTTAAAGAAGAAAAGAGAGTGGGTACTTCCCTGGGAAGAGTACCCTCACACATTTTGATATTTTCATCCCACACATTGACTAGGTTTACAGAGACACTGCATTGTTGTAATGCCGTCGAGAAAGGACAGTAGAGATTGGAATACCTTCGGGACATTCTCCAGAGCTTTTAATGCCGGAAAGAGGGTGGGTCCTTTACTGTCATGAGTACCCCCACACATTTAGGTATGTTTAGCGCATATATCAGCTAGGGGCACAGGTAACCACTGCAATGTCGGGCAACTGTCGAGAAATGACGCTAGAGATAGGAATACCTTTGAGACATTTTCCAGCATGCGAGGTTAACGTACAATTAACACTTTAATTATACATTTATCTCACACGCCGGAGAATGCCTCAAAGCTCTTCCTATCTCTAGCCCATAAAGATGCGTTTCATTAATGTACAGGGTCCGGCTAAATGCTAGCTCCCACTGGAGTCCGAGTGACAACAAATCCCATCAGTTTTCCAGGACTCTGCTGAGTATTCTGGCCGAGTGTAGCGGCGCAGTAATCTGGATAGTCTCAATTCTTCCTCTGATTTCCAGGTCCTCCAGGTCTTTTTTCCAAGATTTTTGGGACTGTTCCAAGTGCACCAATTACAATTGGTATCACTTTCACCCTCATATTCCACAGCTTTTCTCTGGCATGGTCCAGGTCCAGGTATTTGTCTATCTTTTCGTTTTCTTTCAACTTCACCCTATGATCTGATGGAACCTCAAAGTCCACCAGTTGGCACGTTCTCTTTTTTTTGTGAATTAATACTAGATTTGGTCCCCTGGGTGGGGTGGAGTGGAGTGATACGTCTTTATCTCGAAGTCCCAGATTATTATTATTATTATTATTATCATTATTATTATTGGAAATTAATTAATAGTGGTGGCACAATTAACAATTTTGACTAATATCTTTTGCTGTTTTATTACATATTCTTAAAGAATCCAGCATTTTCCAGTCTTTTCAAGAGTTTATAGAGAATATGTGTCTGAAGGTGGTTTCCAACCATATTCATACAATAGAGCCCAGTCTGCCCTGCTATTTACCATATCTATCTATCTATCTATCCCTATTTCACATTGTGCAATTGTATGCCCGGCACATTCAAATATATATCTATCGATCACAGTGTATATTTACCAGACCCCTCCGCATGAGTAGAATGCGACACAAGGTTAATCTTTTCAGTGGTGTTTTTATTTACCCATAGATTGAGGGAGGATAGTCTATCTATCTATTTATCTCACACTATGCAATTGTATGCCTAGCACACTCAAATATCTATCTATCACGGCGTGCATTTACCAAACCCCTTCGCATGAGTATGAGGCGACCATTTTTACCCAACCTTTACGCCACGAGTAGGATGTGTGAGTTTCTGTTTACCCATAGATTGAGGGAGGATAGTCTATATATTTTTCTCACACTATGCAATTGTATGATCAGTACACTCACATTTCTATCTATCTATCTATACATCTTTCACAGTGGGTATTTACCCAACACCTCCGCAGGAGTAGGAGGCGACACAGGGTTAATCTTTCAGTTGAGTTTTTATTTACCCAAATCTCTCTCTCTATCTCTCCCCCACTCTCTCTCTCTCTCTCTCTCTCTCTATATATATATATATATATATAATATATATATATATATATATATATATATATATATATTGTTTGTAGGCTGATCTGAAGGCTATCACAATGCAGGTGTAAAGAAAAAAAATAAGGTAACAATGGTGTGATTAACCTGTATTTATTCTTGAATTTTCGAGATAAAATCTCTTTTTCAGAAGATCACTGCAACTGAAGTCATCTAATGGCATTTTTAGTATATATATATATATATATATATATATATATATATATATATATATATATACACTCACACACACACACACACACATATATATATATATATATATAATATATATATATATATATATATATCACAGTGTGTATTTACCAAACCCTTTCACATAAGAAGGATGCGACACAAGGTCGATCTTTTTTCAGTCGGAGTTTAACAAGTTTTTCTTACTTCTTTCTCATTATTATTATTATTATTATTATTATTATTATTATTAGTGTAATTAATTCCTAGTGGTTGTACAATTAATAATTTTGATTAATAATTTTCTTCCGTCTTCTCACTGCTCATTCGGGCTGTCATTTCTACCACCCAGACTCAATAAAAAGAAGCAACTGTGAATTTGGCAGACGAGGAAGGATTATGCTAGTCAAAATGAATTATGGTAATGACTGACATTGCTTCATCTCATAAAAATAAATAAATGATGGTAAATGATGCTAATAACTATAGTAGTGCATAAAAAACAACAAACACAACGTCTAGAGCTCGAAAGATGTATGAGGTATAAGTGTAGCCAGAAATTCTGCAGCCTAATGGCTTACGTAGCTTAGTCACTATAGCAGCTGGTACGAATAATACAGGGCAACAAATGTTTTGAAAGTCTCAGTTGCATGGGATCTTTTACTGTTTGTTCATATGTTGCTGCTGCTGTTATTTGCTGCTATTAGTAAGCTTTATTTGCTCTTTTTTGTGTATTCCTCGAGTCCTTGGATAGTGCCATCTACGCAGTCTTCTATGTTAGCAAAACATCTTCCATCTTCTTTTCTTGATACATGTAGCTTATCTCTATCTTATCTTGGGTGTAAAGTGTTGTGTATCTGTTGTACTGGCCGTTCCTACAGTGGAGAACATGCACCGGTTCTCACTATAAATAGTGAGACACCGAATGGAAAGGGAGGACTGTTCCCGTTAACGACAAGCTAGTCGTACATGTACCATTGATTGTAAATACACTTGTCTTATTTTACCCTATCTCGACTTGACTTCTTTTTACTGTTGGGGCTAACATCACAACAGTATCGTCATTAACCTTCTTGTCTTTGGTCAATTTGTCTGAGTTCTCCTTTTGTCCATTTTTTAAAATGGTCAACGATATCTTATAATGGGGACGGCCCAGGTGAGATTTCTGCTGCAGAGCTTGGTTTCTAAGAGTTTTCTTGTTCATTTGAGCTATTCTTCTTTTTTTTTTTTTTTAAATCTTTTCTTTTCATCTCTGCTTATTTGATGGTTTTCGCTTCTATAATTTCTAAGAATTTGCAACTTTTTTTTTTACTATTTTTGATCTTCTGATTTCAAATATGGAAACAATTTTGTTCTCTATGGTCTAGTTTTCATGCAATTCGAAGAATTACACTTTACCATTTTGTAGCTAAATAAAGTAATTATATGTTTATGATATCAATAGGGATATCTAAAAAAATCTGCCAAATTTGATTATGGCTAGAAGGAGACATCAACTATAACAGTGAGAAAAAAATGAAATTTTGATATTTTGAAATACCATGTAGCAAAAAACAACTTCATATTTGAAATGGGTACATTAAAATATATAATAACAGAGGTTGATATCAATGCAAGAAAAATGTTGTTGTCCGGTGTAATCAGGATTCCACGTGTAAAAAAATGAGGCAAGTTCAAGTCTCAGGTATCTAGTTTATTTATCACCATCTTAGAAATGTTTTTGTCTAATGGTAACTGTCTTAGAACATGGACACAGCGAGACGGGCAAGTTATTCATGCAGATCCATTACAACTGAATAGAGGGTTTAATCATCGTATGTCCTATACGTGCGAACTTATGTCACATCCTACCCGTGGCGTGTATGCGGGATAAAAAGGACGTCCCATCGTGGTATAATGGCTAGCAAACTAATCACACGGATCCATATACTACTGAACAGCGAGTTTAATCATCGTATGTCCTATAGGTGCGAACTTATGTCACGTCCTACCCGTGGCGTGTATGCTGGATAAAAAGGACGTCCCACCGTGGTGTAATGGCTAGCAAGCTAATCACACGGATCCATATACTACTGAACAGCGAGTTTAATCATCGTATGTCCTATACATGTAATCCTATGTCACATCCTACTCGTGGCGTACAAGTTGGGTAAAAAGGGCGTCCCATCAAGGTGTTATAGTTAGCAAGCTATTCATGCAGATTCATCACTACTGAACAGCGAGTTTAACTATCATATGTCCTATACATGCGATCTTATGTTGCATCCTACCCGTGGCGTGTATGCCGGATATAAAGGACGTCCCATCGTGGTATAATAGCTAGCAAGCTAATTACACGGATCCATATACTACTGAACAGCGAGTTTAATCATCGTAGGTTTTATACATCTTAGGACACGTCCTACTCGTGGCGTAAAGGTTGGGTAAAACGAACGTCCCATCATGGTGTTATATTTACCAATCTATTCATGCAGATCCATATACTACTGAACAGCGAGTTTACTCATCGTATGTCCTATAAGGCGGGATCTTATGTTGCATCCTATCCGTTATATACAGGTAGGGTAAAAATGGCGTCCCATCAAGGTGTTTTCATTAGCAAGCTATTCACGCAGATCCATTACTACGGAACAGCAAGTCTAATCATCGTATGTCGCATTCATAGGATATTGTGTCGCCTCCTACCCATGGCGTACAAGGGTAAAAATGGCACCCCATTAAGGTGAATTAGCTAGCAAGCTATTCATGCAGATCAATTACTACTGAACAGCAAGTTTAATCATCGTATGTCCCATTCATACGATATTGTTTCGCATCCTACCCGTGGCGTAAAGGTTGGGTAAAAATGGAAGTTCCATCAAAGTGTAATAGTTAGCAAGCTATTGATGCAGATCCATTACTACTGAACAGCAAATTTAATCATCGTATGTCCTATACATATAATCATATGTTACTTCATACTCGTGGCGGAAAGGTTGGGTATAAATGGCGTACCATCATGGAGTTATAGTTAGCAAGCTATTCATGCAGATCCATTACTACTGAACAGTGAGTTAATCATCGCTTGTCCTGTAAATACAATCTTATGTCATATCCTACCTGTGGCGTACAAGTTGGCTAAAAAAAGGCGTCCCATCAAGGTGTTATAGTTAGCAAGCTATTCATGCAAATCCATTACTACTGAACAGCGAGTTTAACTATCATATGTCCTATAGGTGCGAACTTATGTCACATCCTACCCGTGGCGTGTATGCTGGATATAAAGGACGTCCCATCTGGTATAATGGCTAGCAAGCTAATCACACGATCCATATACTCCTGAACAGTATATTTAATCAGCATATGTTCTATACACCTTAGGTCACGTCCTACTCGTGGCGTACAAGTTGGGTAAAAATGGCGTCCCATCAAGGTGTAATAGTTAGCAAGCTATTCACGCAGATCAATTCCTACGGAATTGCAAGTTTAATCATCGTATGTCCCATTCATACGATATTGTGTCACATCCTACTCGTGGCGTAAATGTTGGGTAAAAATGGTGTCCCATCAAGGTGATATAGTTAGCAAGCTATTCACGCAGATCTATTTCTACTGAACAGCAAATTTAATCTGCGTATGTCCTATACGTGTAATCCTATGTTACTTCCTACTCGTGGCGTAAAGGTTTGGGTATAAATAGCGTACCGTCCTGGAGTTATAGTTATCAAGCTATTCCTGCAAATCCATTACAACTGAATAGAGGGTTTAATCATCGTATGTCCTATACGGGCGAACTTATATCACATCCTACCTGTGGCGTGTATATTGGATAAAAAAGGCGTCCCATCGTGGTATAATGGCTAACAAGCTAATCACACTGATCCATTACTACTGAACAGCGAGTTTAATCATCGCATGTCCTATAAATACAATCTTATGTCACTGTCTACCCGTGGCGTAAAGGTTGGGTAAAAATGGCGTCCCATCCAGGTGATATAGTTAGCAAGCTATTCATGCAAATCCATTACTACTGAACAGCGAGTTTAACTATCATATGTCCTATACGTGCGATCTTATGTTGCATCCTACCCGGGGGATATAGTTTGGGTAAATACTTACTTCGTTACATAACAAAACGAAATAATTGAAACATACGTCTTCTCTTCCATTTTTATGACCGTGCGTCGATGGTAAAAATAGGATAAGTAGATAATAGCAATATTAATCTTTTTTGTGTCGTCTGAGGGTAATTATATAAAATTTTAAATGCATAGATAACCAATCATTGCCTTTCTTCCCATCAGTCGCCCAAGTTAGCCCCAGCTTATTTTAAAATAGTCGTAAGTAGCGAAATGCAAAATTTAGATGCGTTGAGCTTCCAAAAGAAAACCAATCTGGCAACGCTGCTATGAATCAGAATATATATAGGTACAGAATGTCTACAAAAATAAATAAACCCAACACTCTCTCTCTCTCTCTCTCTCTCTCTCTCTCTATATATATATATATATATATATATATATAATAATATGATACATACACACACACCGCCCTGTCGGCTGGGGCATTAGAATGCACCGACTGCACCTCTGCAGAGGGGTAAAACTCCCACAATAGGGCCACCTGTTGGCCGTGGGTGGCGACCCGTGATGCTTAAGGATAGAGCCCAGGTGGATGAGCAGTTCATGACTTGCAATACTCCACTTTGGCCCTATCTTGGGCTAGACGGGCGGTCGGAGAGGCCCCCTCCGATCAATCTGCTGGTCACGTCAAGCCCTAGCACCTATATGATTTTCCCAACCCCTTTTTATCATATGGGTGCTAGAAGGTGGTGGCTGCGGGTCTACATGTCCTGGGAATGACGTTAAACTCTATCTGATGGTGAGGTTCCAGTTTTGAGGTTTGGGGAATGTGGAGCACCCCTCATCACCATTGCTCCCTGGTCCACTCTGACTCGGAGTGGTAGTACCTGTTAGGGCCCCATCGATGGGTTAAATAGAAAACTGTATTTATAAGAAAATTATATTATTCATTAAGAATTGATTTATTTCAAAACTTTATCGGCATTAAATGACCCACTGAGGTTGATATGCCGTAAAACAAAACAAATCAAACCAAACACACACATACACACACACACACACACACACACACACACACACATATATATATATATATATATATATATATATATATATAATATACACTAAACTTATTGTTAAACCCTTGTGGTAAGAAAAAAAAACAGCAAATAGTTTGATAGTAAATATATACTACCGAACTTTACATGTGGAAAAAAATGAAAAATAATAATAATAGAAAAGACAAAGAGGGTCATACCAACACTTGGCCAACGAAATATATATATAATATATAATAAAACACTAAATATGCAGAGAGAGAGAGAGAGAGAGAGAGAGAGAGAGAGAGAGAGAGAGAGAGAGAGAGAGAGAGAGAGAGCTTGGTTAGGTTTGGTTTGGTCTGGTTTAGTTTCTTTGTTTAATGTATATCAACCTTCATAGGCTTTTATGCCAATCCATCCTTATAGAAGTAGAGGAGTGGTAGTATTTCACTCATAGTTGGGGTTTCATACCATTCCCGAGGGTATTATTTCAAAAGTGAACGTAATATCCCAACTGGAATTCCAACTCGCTTACTACGATGTCGCAATACATTACATTAGCCGGAGGGAATCCCTCAAAGAGAAAGAGAGAGAGAGGGGGGAGAAAGTGAGAGAGAAAGAAAAATCAAGATGGAAAAGAAACGAAAAATATGCGCGTGAGAGAGAGAGAGAGAGAGAGAGAGAGAGAGAGAGAGAGAGAGAGAGAGAGAGAGAGAGAGAGAGAAAGCGAGTGAGGGGGGGGAGATAATGTGTGTCTTTGTGTGGGAGGTTACTGACTGAAAGACAGAGCGGGAACACAAAACGGAAAAAGATCAAAGTTATACTAACTCAAAAAGTGATATAATATATATATATATATATATATATATATATATATATATATATATATATATATATATTCTATTTATATGTGTTCTAAATATACACACACATATATATGTATATATGTATATATATATATATTTAACAAACCTATATAAAAAGAATATATATATATATGTTGTGTATATATATATATATAATATATATATATATATATATATATGGCATACTCAAAATGATGTAGGAAAACGGAGCATTTTCCAAGCCGACTGGCGAAGACGTGCTTGCTGTATTTTCTTTTTTTCTCTGGCAAATGTTGAAAGAATGCCAGTGGAAGGAGTGGATGGAGCTGGCGAGAGGGTAGCAACAACAGGATGACTAGTCAGTAGCTAAGAACATAGTATCATCCACCCTTTAATAAGGAAAAAAGAAGGTTTGTTGGGGGGGG
>CM042149.1:117831937-117834437 GCA_023376005.1 Doryteuthis pealeii
AACATCTTTGTCCTCGCACTTCTTAGTCTGCCAGTGAATCGAATAGTGTTTCTTAAATGGTGATGGAGTCTGTGAAGCCAATGACTTTTCCTCAAGCGTCTGACGAAAATGTTAGATATCACACACAAATCTCCCCCCTTCTCAGATCATTATGTACGAGGTGTGTTCAAGCTGTACCGAGACCGAAGCTGTATTGTACGAAAAACAGAAAAAAGAATCAATGAATACCGACTATAATTTTATTCACATTATTCTCTTTGTTATTCGACGAGCTTCTTCCAGTGAGTTTACCATTGGTTGAAGCACTACTGAAACTGATATGTCGTCAATTTGCGCTGTGGTATTTCTTTTAATGTTCTCAAAGCCCTCAAATTTATTACAATTGCGATGTATTTCATGTTTTGGTAATTAGAAAATGTCGCATCTATCTATCTATGTATCTATCTATCTATTGTCGGTCTTCTCATATATATGTATGTACTTATTTATCTGTATTTGTCATTTCATATCTATCTATCCATCTATATATCTATCTATTCTTTTAAGATCTATCCACTGGATTCAGTGGAAATTAACCCTGAAGATCCTTATGGTGAAACTCGTTGTTTCCAATGCATTTGAAACAACGTCACCTGAAGATTGGCTGCACTTACGCATGCATGAAACCGAACGGTTGTGACTGTTCCTTTGTCATCAAATAAATAGATATGTAATACCTTTATATATCTATTTTATTTATATAATATATATATTATATATATATATATATATATATATATATATATTATATATATATGCCGGTATTTTCATGTCTATCTATCTATTTATGTCCATCTTTTCACATCTATCTATCTATCTATCTATCTATCTATCTATCTCAGTGTTTTCACACATCTATTTATCTATGTATGTCGATCTTTTCATATCTATCTATCTATCTATCTATATATATATATATATGTAATTCTTTTCATATGTATCTGTCTAGCTATCAATCAAGACTATTTAGGTTTATTTCTCAGTCTATAACGGTCATACCACGCAGAAAATATTGGTTCCTAATCGATCACTGAAGTTAAGCAGTGATTAGCCTGCTTAATTCTTAATTAGGTAATCACTGAAGCAACAGCTGTTATTGTAAGCAGCCTGAGTCCTTTATTTATAAAAAAACTTGGTTCGACGGTAAATTAACGAAGTGGGTCGATATGCCGTCTAACAAAAAAACAAAAAAAAAACAAAAAAAAAAAACAACCAATCTATCTAGGTTTGTTAGATCTACTATCTAGCTATCTATCTATCTATGTCGGTCATTCACGTCTATCTACCTATATCGGTCTTTCTTTATCGCCACCTTGTCGGCTATCGCCATAGAATACACAGACTGCACCTCAACAGAGGGTAAGACCTCCCCCATTGGAATCACCTGTTGGCTGTAGGTTGAGACCCTGATGCTATAGAATGGAATCATGGTGCTGAACAGTTCAGGACTTGCAACGCTATATTTCAGTCTTTACTTAGGCTAGACGGTCTTTGGGCATCCCCTCATCAATCCCTGGCAACAATATAATTTTTCCGACCCTATTGCTCTTGTGAGAGAGAGAGAGAGAGAGAGAGAGAGAGAGAGAGAGAGAGAGAGAGAGAGAGAGAGAGGAGAGAGAGAGAGAGAGATCTTAAAAGAATCAAATATTATATTATATATATATATATATATTATAAAAGAAGGTCCGCCAAATATATTATGTTCTCAGGAAAAAATGTTTTAATTCTTTTTATCTTACCTATGCGACACGTGTTCTGATCTGCTGTCTTCTTCAGGCATTGAATTATTATTTTGGTAGAATATGTCCGATATTTGATAGGTTGTGTGTGTTTCTGCAACTTTTCTATTATATAATATAATTATAATAGAAAAGTTGCAGAAATAAACACAACCTATCAAATATCGGACATATTCTACCAAAATAATAATTCAATGCCTGAAGAAAACAACAGATCAGAAACACGTGTCGCATATGTAAGATAAAAAGAATAAAAAATTTTTTTTCTGAGAGCATAATACATTTTTGCGACCCTCTTTTTTATAGAATATGAATTTTATCCCGTTGGAACCAGAACAAAATTAATATATATATATATATATATAATATATATATATATATATATAAGAGAGAGAGAGAGAGAGAGAGATAGATAGATAGGTAGATAGATAGATAGATAGATATGAAAAGACCTACACAGATAGATAAATAGATAGATAGATCTTAAAAGAATAGACCGATATGTTCCCAAACCTTTTTATCATGTATGTGTAAGGCAGTAACCCAGACTGATAGTACGTGGAAGGATCCCATCTATGGATTATATAGGTAAAAAAAAAAAAAAAAAACGAGTTTAAAAATGTGTTTAGAAATCAAATATTCATCAAGAATGAATAAAACAAAAACATTTTCGGCATAAATAACCCTAGAATGACATGCCGTAAAGTTTCAACCAACCATGC
>CM042149.1:117839437-117848643 GCA_023376005.1 Doryteuthis pealeii
CTAATCAATTAATTATTAATCAATTAATTTTCAAAATTAGGTACCACTTCAATTAAGCACATATTCTCCCAAAAATTGTCGGCAAAAAGCCATATCCAAACACATCGTGTTTACATACTTATATATATATATGTATATGTATATACGTAAAGTGAAGAATATCCTGATGCTAATCCAAAAATGCGGGGAATAATGAAAAGAGTTCGCCTCATGCATTCAGAAAAGTATTTATATCTCACGTTTCTAGACTAACCGTTGTTGGAAAGGACACTTAAACACTTCTTTTATATTCCTTCTATAGCAAGAAGATACGACCGCTAAACACAGAGCAACATTCTTGTGAATATTTGCAACTGACAAATATGAATGTAAGGGTCTCTTGAAAAAGAAAAGAAAAGAAAAGAAAAAACACGTAAGCGAATGGCAAGAATTCTGGTCTCAAAGACTAGAGAAAAATAGCATCTGGAATTCCAAATTGGCGTTCTAACCGATTCCAGACAGGAAATTGGATAAAGATTAATAATTGTTGTCTTTAATCAAGGGCCGACTAGCAGGTGTTAATCCTGCCCGGGAGAGCTAAATTCACGATGGGGGATTAATTCTATTTTCTTTCTCTTATTTAAGATAACCCTCTATTCCGGGTACATAGGGTTGAGAAAGAAGGGAAGGGTGGGAAAGGAGACGGGTTGAACGGGTGAAACAGAAGGTGATACTTAAGGAGAGTTGATGCTGGTAAATAATAGAATTAGTGGGACACAAGTTACCGAAGAGTGGTTGATGGTCTCTGTTGAAATGTGGGAAGGTATGTTTGCGTGGGTTATATATAATAAATTAAGTAGTCAGGAAAAGGAGAAGAAGAAAAACAAGAAAGAAAAATATAAAAGAATAAAATGAAAATATAAATGTAGGCCTACCAAATTAATTTTTAGCCACAAAGCTGTTAGAAATAGTTTTATGTTTGGAGGGAAAGATATCAGTGTTATGTATGAGCACGTGAGTGTTGAATAAATAATATGAATATAAAAAAAAGGATAAAATAATAAAAAGAACGGAGAGAGAAAATATAAGAAGAGCTATATGAAAGAATAAGAGGAGAGAGAGAGAGAGAGAGAGAGAGAGAGAGAGAGAGAGAGAGAGAGAGAATGGGATTCAAAGAAAGGAAAAGGGATAAAGAGAGAGAGAGAGAGAGAGAGAGAGAGAGAGAGGGGGAGAGAGATACAAATGGGATTGAGAGAAAGGAAATGGACTGAGAGAGTAGAGTAAGAGAGAGAAAGATAGAAGTAAAGAGAGAGAGAGAGAGAGAGAGAGAGAGAGAGAGAGAGAGAAGAGTAAGAGAAAGAGAGAAGAAAGAAGAGAAAGACGCGAAAGAGAGAGAGGAGAGAGAGAAGATAGATAGAGAGAGAGAAATGGGATTTAATGAAAGGAAAAGGGAGAGAAAGAGAAAGAGAGAGAGAGAGAGAGAGAGAGAGAGAGAGAGAGAGAGAGAGAGAGAGAGAGACGCAAATGGGATTGAGAGAAAGGAAAATGGACGGAGAGAGTAGAGTAGAGAGAGAGAGAGGGAGAAAGAGAGAAAGAAAAAAAAGAAAGAGAGAGAGAGAGAGAGAGAGAGAGAGAGAGAGTGTGTGTGTGAGTGAGAGAGCAATGAAAAGAAGATGAGAGAATGGAGAAAGAGAAATATATGATAAAATGATAAAATAAATTGAATTGAGGAATAGATAGAGCAGAAGGGAAGAGGGAAGGAAGGAAGGAAGGAAGGAAGACGTTAAAAATGAATGAAAAAAGAAAGAGTTTAGAATAAAGAAACAGAAGACTGACAGAGAGATAAACAGAGAGTATATACAAAAGCATAAAAAGAAAAAGAGAAGTGAATGAAAATGAATTGTATAGAAAAGTAAAAACAAAAAGGATATAAAAAAAGATGATAGAGAAAAAAGTATTTTCCATTTAGAAGGAAATAGAGAGAGTGAAAAGTAAGCAAATAAAAAGAGAGAAGGAAAAAATCAAGAGAATGAAGAGAGAAAAGATAAAGAAGAAAGAATAAGGAAAAAAAAAGAATAAATGGGATAATAAGAAAGGGGAAATAAATAAAATGAATGAAAAAAAATGAAAAAAAAAGAGAAAGCGGTCAGAAGGAGTTTAGAGAGAAGAGAGAGAGAGAGAGAGAGAGAAGAGAGAGAGAGAGAGAGAGAGAGAGAGAGAGAGAGAGAGAGAGAGAGAGAGAGAGAATAAATAAAATGAACTGAGAAAACAGGAATGAGTTTTGGAAAAATATATATAAAGTAAAAGACTGAAACGAAAACAATATATATATATATATATATATATATATATATATATATATATATATATATATATAATTATGTATGTTATGTTCTTGTGAACGTTTTTTGTTTGGTTCTTTTGAAGCATTGGGAAAAAAGAACAAAAACAAGAAAAAACAGAACAAATCAGAATTTTTATATATATTCAACCGTTGCTCAGTTCTGGTTTAATCAATTCCAATATTTCGGGTGAACAATCACCCTTTTTCTAGGTATATCTGACGGATCTGGAGAAAAAATGAAATGTTATATATATATATTATATTATATATATATATATATATATATATATATATATGTGTGTGTGTGGGAGTAACTAACACCTATAAAAATAACAAATATACTGACCCCCCAATTGGAAACGAACAAACCCCAAACCTAATTGAAAACTCATTAGCCTGGTACCTCAACATACATACATACACACACTCACTCACGCGCACACATATATGTATATATATATTTTTCCTGTCGATGACCTGAGGTCGAAGTTAATTGTTATGGATCCAACGGGAGAAAATTAAATATTTTATAAAAAAGAAGGTCTGCAAAATGTATTATGTTTTTAAAAAAATGTTTATCATTATTTTATTTAGCAACACGTGTTTTCAGATCTTCTGATATCTTCTTCAGGCGTTAATTAACCATATTCTGGTTAATATATATATATATATATATATATATATATATATATATATATATATAGTGTGTCAAAAAGTAAACAAGAAAGTATAATATTACACAAAAGACCTGTACTTCTATATCTGCCCCACCCTGTATGTGCAAATGTTAGTTTGTGTGCATGTGCACAGACAACTTGCATAATTTCTACCGGTATTAGTGATAACAATTTAAACCAGGTCAAAGCAGGTCAGTGCTGATTTACAAGGCAAGTCGTATATAAAACTGGCGCTAGACAATTTTCTCTTCGTGAAATTCCGTTGATTTCTTCTGTCAACATAGAAATTATCTATAAGTGTAATAATTATCTAATTAAAATAAGTGAATGGCTATTGTTAAGGTCAAGACGGACGATCGGAGAGGCCCTGTTTATTCCAGTCAAGCTCTAGCACCTCTATGATTGTCCTAACCCTTTTAAAATTATGGCAAGACCCAACCCTTTTTATCATATATGTGCTAGAATACGGTGGCTTCATGGGTATGATCTTAAACTTTATCTGATGGTGAGGTTCTTATTCTGGAAGTTTGGGGAATGTAGAGCACTATACCCGCCCTCGCCAACTCAGCGTATGAGTAGCACAGGGATCTGTGCGGTAAAGTAAGAAGCTGATGGTAGGTTCAGCGCTCCACCTCAGACGCTAAAATAATCTCCATGGTCGAGCGCTAATGAAAAGGGGTTAGACCCTCTCGCTGTATGGCTGATACCGACATCAGGCCGCCCTGACGACTTTACTTACTAAGAGCACTCCCTCATCAACAATGCTCTTAGTTCCACTCTGACCAGGAGTGGTAGTACTTGTTAGAGTCCCATCTGTGGGTTAAATAAGAAAATAACATGTTTTTAAAACTGAGTACCCATCAAAAATGAATATCAAAAAAAAGTCTAAAAAAATAACCCAACAAGGTTTGCCATACCGTAAGACCTAACCAACAAAGTAATTAAAACAATATATATATATATATATATTATATATATATATATATATATATATATATATATATGATAAAAGGGTTGGGGGTTGGCATAAAGGCAATAGGGTTGGGACAATCATAAAGGTGCTGGAGTTTGACATGACCAGCCGATTGATCAGAGGGGGCCTCTCCGATTGACCGTCTAGCTTAAGTAAGGACCCAAAGTGAAGTGTTGCATGTCATGGACTGCTCAGCCACCAGAATTCTATCCTTAAGGGTCACAGGTCCCCACACACGGCTAACAGATGGCCCTATTAGTGGGGAATCTTACCTCTATGCAGAGGTGCAATCGGGGTATTCTATAGCCCCAGTAAACAAGCTCAATAAGACGTTTAGAAAATTATAAAAAAAAGATGAATAAAAAAAAGTATGTCGAACTACTCCAAGTCAATGGTTAGTATGATTATCTCACAGGCCGTTGAATGTGAATTCATATATACGGGTGGTTCTGCTATTCATGGTCATGGTTTGGTTTGGTTTGGTTTGTTTTGTTTTAAAGCATATCAACCTCAGTGGGTCATTTAATGCCGATAAAATTTTGAAAATAAATTTCATTCTTAATGGGTTTTACTCATTTCTTTATAGACATAATTTTTTTCTATTTAACAAAGGTACTACCAATTCGGAGTTGACCTTAGAGCAATGGTGATAAGAGGGATGCTCCACATTCCCAATACCTGCCAAAACTGAACCTCACCATGCGATAGAGTTTAGCGCTCATTCTCAGTCATGCAAGGCACCATCAAGCCAACGCCTCCTAGGGTTGGGGTTTGCCAAGCGGCAATAAGTCGAAGCAGTTATAGGTTGCTAGGGCCTTGACCTGACCAGCGATTTGATCAGAGGAGAACCTCTCGACCGCCCGTCTATCTAAGTAAGGAAGTGGGAAATGTTGCATATCATGGACTACTCAGCCACATGGATGTCCATCCTTAACATCACGAGTCGCTACTACGGCAACAGGTGGCCCCAGTTGGGGAGTCTTACTTCTCTGCAGAGTACAGTCGGCTTATTTGGGGCCATGTTTGTAAAACTTCAACTCGGAATGTCAAAACATCAGGACTAAACACATCAGGCAAAACACGACACAAAAAATCGTTGCTATCATTATTCGATGCTCAGCCAAAGAAGATGTCCTTGCTGCCAGACTAAAAATGTTATGAAATAATAACGTTCATTCAATTCAGATATTTAAAATATGCTAAGTAATATAAAATTGCCTTCCTTACAATTAGCTCATTCTAGTGGCCTTTTGCCAAACATGAGGCTGTGTTGCATATGATTACACAACTTAACCTTATACTGAGAAATGAAATTAGACAAACACGGGATATTGCTAGCAAAATCGAGTTTATTGTAGGTATTGACTTCGCTCTACAACTCACGTGTTGTCTACCTGTCTCCACATAGTCGAATTAATTTCCTCTTATTCTACCTATCTATATCTATTTTAGCCCATCTCAGCGCTTCGTATCTTCACGCCCGGCGCCAATCCTCAAGACGACACTTCCAGTATCTGAATAGCAGCCCTGTGCACAATGTATAGCTTTGCAGTTCAGCTACTATCTACATGTCCTCCAAGCTGTAGCGTCAACAGGAGAAAAAACTCACTTATTAGATGAAAGTTCATTCTCCTAAACTGGTTACAAGACTAGATGTTATATACCTCTTGTTCTGGGTATATAAAAGGTGAAAGAGTTCTTATGAGGATATTAGAGACATTCTTGGTTATCACTCTCATAAATCTTTCTTACTTGAGTAGCTAGCTTCACGGCTGATTAATATCTTCCATTCCGTTTCTGTTCTTTGTATTGCTATCTTCATTCTTACTTCCAAACTATCTGTTGCAATCAGTCTAGTCTCAAGAGCTCGTTAG
The DNA here is from genome assembly GCA_023376005.1 of Doryteuthis pealeii. Lineage (NCBI taxonomy): Eukaryota > Metazoa > Mollusca > Cephalopoda > Myopsida > Loliginidae > Doryteuthis > Doryteuthis pealeii. The sequence goes on from CM042149.1 coordinate 117,845,285, forward strand.
TAAGACTAGCCATTTAGTTCATTAGAGACAACCAAGGGTCATATCTTCGCTGCATCACATTTAAGTCAGACCGAAACTTTCTCAACTAGGATCCTTCAATTGCATGCTAAGTTGCATCGAAACCGCTGCGTCTTACATCACAACGGGCTCTCGCCTAACTAAGCCTAACTAACTAAAACTTTAGAACCCTTCTTTCCCACAGTCTTTCTGTAACCTTTTCTGGCGTTAATAAACGTAGAGAGATTCTTATGAGGCATATGAGAGCATTCTTGTTATAATCTCATAAATCTTTCTTACCTTGCAGTAAGCTAGCTTACGTTAGATTCTTATCCTTTTATCATCTTGCTTGATTTCTGATCTTGTATTGCTCTATCTTCATTTTTTTCTAACTGCCCGTTGACTGGCTCTCGTCTGTATTCCTTAAGCAAGCTTATCTGATTGCTATCTTTAGCCTTCAAGATGCTGCGTGAAAGGCCTGCCATTTAGTCATAGAAGACAACCAAGGCATTATTTTCGTGAATTCACATTTTTTAAAAAATTTCCAAACCAGCACTTTTCAACCTAAACCATCAACCCCAGCATGCATGGAGTAGAGAACGATGCGGCATGCGCATTATACGTCTCCCGGCACTAATACTAAGCCTAAGCTAATAGCTTTCTTGCACACAGCCGTGATAACTAGAAAGAAGCGTCATAAAATGTATTTCTTATAATAATTAAGTTAATCAAATAATCGCAAGCACACAATTAAGAACACATTTTATATTTCGCTTTTAAAACATGCAGTTGTATTGATTCGAACAAATTCGTTATTTCAGCTGTAATTTACGCGTGCAAATAAAATGCCCGACCAAAATACACGCGCCCCTTTCCTCAAAGCTATTGAACAAACTAGAGGAGGTTACCCTCATATATGCAGCTAATGTTCAGCATACCTAAAGCCGTAGTCAGCTGCCCTTAGATACAGTTGCCCAATTTGAATGTTCTAACACTTTATTTAATGATAAATATATTCTTTATTATAAGCAGAGATTGTGCTGTTTGTCTGTAGCTGCTTTACCGAAACTATAATTACTAGTCAGTCCACAATCCCCTTTGTTATTTACATCCACATTCTACGATGATGTTTTTCTATTTTAAACCTCAATATAAAAAATTTTTTACATAATACTGATTACCCATATCTACAAGAGTATTTCCTCTCATCCCCACATTATGGAGGGCGTGACACAAGACCCATATTTTATGTCCGCCACAACCCAGCCGACCAATTTAATAGTTAGGTAAAAAAAATCCCGGTCCCGCCGGTACCCTATGTTGTACTTTCCTCCACTAAGTAACATTAAAAACAATGTAAATGGAATGACGTACATGGTTTAGACTATATCAGATGTGGTATATGTGTCGTCACTCCACGTGCATAGATTACCTGATGGTATATGCTGAATATGAAGAACTTCCGATCCACATTTAAAACGATGATATATCCAGCATCACTCCTGCCGCGCCTTAAATATGATGTCATCATGCCACATAAATCTGAATGCGTCTCATCTCTTTCTCTCTCTCTCTCGTGCGTCTTCTTCAATCATCAGTATGGGTATACGCGGTATGGCCTAATAATATTATAACTTTTAGTTATAAAATATCTAAGGTAATATATATATTATATTATATAGTATACCTACATGAGTTAGACACTATCTACCTATCCTGAGAACCATTCGTATGAAGCTTAGATAGATATTGTCTGACTCCATGTAGGTCCTTATAATAATGCTCTACTTAAACGTATTGAGAACACTTTTTACATTATAACTTTTTTTTTAATCCACTACATAGTTGCATACTAGGACCTGATTATTGTTCTAGGAAACCCCGTACTAATGACGCTTGTCTTTCGTTTTAAAAAATATTTTTCGAATTTTTATTTTATTGGAAAAAGATTACTGAGTTATCTTTTTTCTCCCTTCTCACACCGGCAGAGTATTCTTAGAACAAGTAAGGTTATAATTATTATTACTAACCTTCAAAGATTCGCGGGCCGGCATCCCAAGTTCCGGTATCACGGAGCTCCCCTCCTTCCACATCCGCTAGCGGAGACATTGTTTAGCACCTCTTGTAGGATGAGTCTCGCCAACAGCCTATCCATCAGCTCTGCCCTGTACTTTACCGCCACAGAATCCCTGTGCTGCGTGACCCCCCAATACCTCTGAGTCTCGAGCGTAGGCACGGTATTCAACTAAACCACCATCCTGTCGCTTCCACCCCCATCTCGCCCCTCACCGTCGAGCCCCCCCCCGCGTTCCCCCTCCCCGCAACTAGTAGATATTATATTATATATATATAATATACTAATACCAACTAAAATGAGGATATGTACCTCAAAAACAGGTAACTACAAGCGTAGGCGCTATAAACCTTTCTTCTAGCCTACAAACACAGTTCTAAATCCTGTCCCTTGATTAGCTACTACGGAATTCGTTAGTAAGGTAAATGCCAACGAAATAAAATATTGGTTGCCGTAGGTGTGTTACTGACAGCGGTATATTTCCTTGCCCCCTCAGCGCCCTAGTACATGTAACGCATCCCGTTAGCACCCGAGAACACCCATTTACATCATTACACTCTGCCTCTTCTCAATACCATACACGCCCAATTATATATCAAGTTTTTTGAATAGCACAAGCCTACTAGCTTAAACCCCTAAGCATATAAATAAAATAATATAATAGTATATATAATTATATAAAAATATAAGTATAGGGGCATATATATATGAAAATATGGATGCTTTATCTGCTCTCTACTTAGGTATTACGATGTAGAAAACGGTGATTCGCTGAAGTTCAAAGCAACTCTCCTATCCATGAATGTGTTACACACCACACCACACACATATATATATTAGCCAGGTATAACTTTAGTAAAGAATACCATAAGACCGAAGCCACTATAAACCCCCCCGTATACTCTCCACGACCTCGAGCGTTAGAGGAACCTAGCGTTCTGCATAATACTATATATATTACCTATATTTAATATATATGTGTTGTGTGTGTGATACCGTGCGAACCCCACGCACCTGCTAGCCACAACCTTCCCGTAACCGTCGGCCATCCCTGATCCTCGTCGAGCCTCCCTGTGTGAAAAGCCGAAGCCTCAGGTTGTGTGTTCTTGATGAGAATGAGGATGTTCTTTAAGGTCATATTCACACAGGCGAAAATTACCAATAGCACACTATACGGCTTGGCGATTATCCTAATCATCATTCTACTAGCTACAAAAAGTTAAAATGACTTGCATTTAAAGCAGGCCGATGCAATCCTGAGATACCACTCGACTTTTATCAACTTATG
>CM042149.1:117848743-117866243 GCA_023376005.1 Doryteuthis pealeii
AACATTGCTTAGCTGCGCGTTGGAAATGCAAACCAGCTGGTTATGAAATAACATGCAAAAAACAGGAAGACTTCTGCAGCTGAGGGAGATATTTACGAAACCCCGTTCGACACGAGTTTGATGTGACAAAAGGTCGCAAGAGTGGGGCATCCAGCGAGGGTTGAACTCGCTATTCAGTAGTAATGGATCTGCTAGTCTTGCTAACGATTACCCCACGACGAGACTTCCCCAAAACCCCGCTAGCCCGGGAATGGTTACCAAGGATTTCGATAATGTTAGGTGGAATTAGAAACCAGAGAAAGAATCGAGACCCTTCAGATAACAGATTTACGATTTACGGGTGGGTAATTCCGTTTTGATTGTGAAGAAAGAAAGGGAAGCAAAAGGACATGGTACACATAAGAAAATTATAAAACGAGAACGAAAGAAAAAAGAGAGAAGGAATTATATATATATATATATATATATATACATATATATATATAATATATATATATATATATATATATATATATATATATATATATATAGAGAGAGAGAGAGAGAGTTGGGGAGTTTGTAGGGCTGGTTTGGGTCGAGTGTGATTGCCGGACTAATCCGTTTTATGTGTAGAAAGAAAGGGAAGTAAAAGGACATATTACACATCAGAAAAAAATATAATGAGAAAGAAAGAAAGAAAAAAAAAGAGGAAAAGAGGGAGAGAGAGAGAGAGGGGGGGCATAATATGGAAGTGATAATGCTAATCTGTTTCAATGGAATGGAATGAAAAATTTTAAGAAGGAAAAAAAGAAGAGTGATTGAATGAGAAAGACAAAGTGAGAGAGAGAGAGAGAGAGAGAGAGAGAGAGAGAGAGAGAGAGAGAGGAGTGCAGAACTTAAATCAAGATTAATATACTTTTTTTATATTTTGAACAATTAGCAATAGCTCTTAAGTTTACGTATCAAACGTTGTAATAATTAAATTATCATACTCTGGTATACGCGCATTTCCCACTAGTAATAATGACTAGCAGGACCTGTGGATATACCACAGTATGATAATTCAATTATTACAACGTTTGATATGTTTACTTAAGAGCTATTGGTGAATACTTCAATATGTAAAATGTATAATAAACTTGATTTAACCCTTTCTCTCTTCTTTCTTTCCTTCTATTCATATTTTCATTATGTTCATTATTGAAACAGATTAGCACTATTGCTTACATGCTCTCACCCCTCTCTCTCTATCTTTCCCCTACTTTCTTTCTTTCTTTCTTTCTTTCTTATTATATTTTTTCTGTGTAGCATGCCTTTTTCTTTCCTTTCTTTCTTTACAAATAACAAAACAAAAACAGAATGGTCTATTACTTAACTGAGGTGACGATACTCATAAAAAATAAGAACTCGGTGGATAAACAGATAATAAGGATTTACATTTTTGCATGGTATCTTGTCCGATTTTCTTGTCTCATTTTTAACCAACGGTTGTACAATTAAGGAACACGAGTACCAATATATAGATCATACTGTGGTATATGCACAGGTCCGGCTAGTAATAATGATACTTGCTAGCTGAGATAGTTGTATATCTTACAATTCCACCAATTGGAAGTATTCCAAGTACATTTGGCTTTTTGCTGTACTCGTCTATGTTTAGTTGAGGTACATAGTAATATGCTTCTTCCATAAAACTGATATATGTCATTTTGATGAGTCAACAGCGCGGTCAGAAATTAGAACAGTGAATATTTTAAAAAGCAACTCAGAGTAGACGTAACAATACTTACTTAAGCTCTATTTAGAAACAAAAATAACGTCGTCGGCAGTGCTATTATATATTCTTTGTTTTTGAATATTCAAGTTAATAATGGTGGCAAACGCCGGAGAAAAAATGGGTTAGAATAACTTGAGAGCCATTGTTTTACCCTGTCCGTGCAAGTCAAAAAAAAAAAAGAAAAAAAAAGAGAAAAAAAATACGAGCAAAACAAAACCATACAAATACCGAGTTGGTTAAAAGAGAAAGGTTTAAATCTCTCTCTCTCTCTCTCTATATATATATATATATATCTTATTATAATGGAGATTGTGTGTTTTTCTGTCTGTAACCGAAACTATATTCCTACTCAAGTCACAATTCTCTTAGTTATTGACATCACATTCTCCATGATTTTATTTTTATCTAAATCTCAATTATTAATAAAATTGTCCTACATTATTAATACTGTTAACTATGTTTACATACTGACAACATGCAATTGTATTTATATATACAACAAAATAGCAGTTTACAGTGTGAACGGGAAGGCTAATTTGCATATCAATATTAAAAAATCGAATTTAATAATTATGTGCTTGGTATTATTTATTTCTAACTATTTGGTTTTATTTTAATGAATATGAGCAAAAATCTCTTCAATGAATCTTAAATGAAATCCATTAACAAGATAAAATAACTGTCATTTTATTCTTTACTTCCTCTTTTAACTAAATACTTAAATTAGAAAAAATAACAATGAAAGACGAGAGTGATGGAAGAGTAAGTTTCAGTTGTTCCATTTTTTATTATACTCCCTCTGTTTCAAATCTTTTATTATACTCCTCAGTTTCAAATCTTTTTATCTGTATTTTATTTAGTTTCATTAACCTTTCTAATTTAATACAATATTTTATTACATTAAAACTTAAATACTTGCACCAGGAGGGTGCATATATTTGCTAGTATATATAAATGGACTCTCTCGTCGATTTTCGACGCATGAGTGTTCATCCAATGAACAACCAACACAGTGATTTGTTTATAGTGTGAAGGCTTGTGTAGGACCATTCCACTCTTTTTGGCACAGTCGATAGGAAAAGATTGGGTGCATCAAGGAATGCCACGAACCCAATCAACGACTGACCTCAGGAATTTTGAATTCAGAGTTGTCCCTCTCCTAGACTAGTTACCTACCCAATGTTAAAGAGCCCACTCTGCCCTACTATTTAACCCATAGCTGGAGGGAGAATATATGGATTCATACCTTTCCCAAGGGTATTAGCGCTAAGTGAAATGCCAACAGCTTCGTATATATATATATATATATTTACCAACCCCTCCGCACGAGCAGGATATGACACAAGGTCAATTTCTAGTTTAACAGGTTTGAATTCAGAGTTTTCCTTCTCATAGACTGGTTACCTAGCCATGGTTAAAGAACCCAGTCTGCCCTGCTATTTAACCATTGCTGGAGGGAGAATTGGATTCATACCTTTCCCAAGGGTATTGGCGCTATGTGAAATGCAAACACCTTCGCCCAGGAATTGAACTCGGGTCGACGAGTCACTTTCCTATGACTCTAACCATTAAACCACGCGCCTCCAATCAATACATATATATAAAGGGCAGTTGTGTGTACGTGTATGTCCGGAGGAAACTTCAAAAACAAAACAATTAACGAAAAAGTAAATATATATGTACACATTCACTATCACTAGATCTTGTTTTTTGAGAAAAAATAACGGTTTGATTTATATCAGTGAAGACAATTAAAAGATGATATTGAAATGATAACAGCATAGATTTTTGGGGGATTTGATATTTTAAATAGTAGACATGAACTTTTCTTTTCAGAGCAGCTGGATCAACGCAAGTTTTTTTACATAAGGATTTTAATGGGGTTTCCTTCGAGGATCAAACTTGTGATTCAGTAATAATGGATCTGCGAGATTAACTTTTTTACCTCTCCACTACCCAGGCAACGCCGGATAGCCACTTCTAGTATATATATATATATATATACGAGGTTGAGTAAAAACAAATAATGCCATTTTGTTTAGGACACGTATAATTATCAACACAAGAACATGTATTATACATCAACATAAAGCTGGTCCTATGTGGATCACATCTCTACTTTTCCACATAATCACCGTTTCTCTCAATAGCAATGCTCCAGATTCGAATGAGAGCATATATCCCTGCCCCGTAAAATTCTGATGACTGTTCTTTGAGCCACTTCACTACAGATTTCACTTCCTCGTCACTGGAATAATGTTTGCTTCTCAAACCCTCTTCCATGTAGCCGAAGAGATAGCCTGAGGGAAACATTAATCCAGTGACGACAGTCAATTCAGAGTTTTGTTTCTCTTAGACTGTTTGCCTAATCATAGTTGAATATCCCAGTCTGACCCACCATTTACCCATAACTGGTGGGATATTATTTGGATTCATACCTTTCTCAAGTGTATTAGCGCAATGTGAAATGCAAACTGCCTCGTCGTACCTATCTCCTATGACGATAACCTTTATACAACGCACCTCCAAAGTATTTAAATATATGGCGTCCCAATAAAAGCATTTGGCACAACCGAATAGAAAGTCGACCGTCCACTCGGAACTTCCGTTGTAGTGCGCAAGTCCGGAAGACTTTAAGATCGTTTAGTTGGTTCGATTTGGTCAAAGATTTTCGTTAAGACAGGTGTAATAGGAAAGTGACCAGAGCTTTTAACGCAGAAATGAGGGTAGGTACTTTACTGGCAATAGTACCCCTACACATTTAGGTATATTCAGCACACGTTCTAGGTGCAAAGAGCCACTGAAAATAATTGATGCCGTCGGGAAAGGACGCTAGAGATAGGAATACCTTTAGGATATTCTCCAGAGCTTTTAAAGAAGAAAAGAGAGTGGGTACTTCCCTGGGAAGAGTACCCTCACACATTTTGATATTTTCATCCCACACATTGACTAGGTTTACAGAGACACTGCATTGTTGTAATGCCGTCGAGAAAGGACAGTAGAGATTGGAATACCTTCGGGACATTCTCCAGAGCTTTTAATGCCGGAAAGAGGGTGGGTCCTTTACTGTCATGAGTACCCCCACAGATTTAGGTATGTTTAGCGCATATATCAGCTAGGGGCACAGGCAACCACTGCAATGTCGGGCAACTGTCGAGAAATGACGCTAGAGATAGGAATACCTTTGAGACATTTTCCAGCATGCGAGGTTAACGTACAATTAACACTTTAATTATACATTTATCTCACACACCGGAGAATGCCTCAAAGCTCTTCCTATCTCTAGCCCATAAAGATGCGTTTCATTAATGTACAGGGTCCGGCTAAATGCTTGCTCCCACTGGAGTCCGAGTGACAACAAATCCCATCAGTTCTCCAGGACTCTGCTGAGTATTCTGGCCGAGTGTAGCGGCGCAGTAATCTGGATAGTCTCAATTCTTCCTCTGATTTCCAGGTTCTCCAGGTCTTTTTTCCAAGATTTTTGGGACTGTTCCAAGTGCACCAATTACAATTGGTATCACTTTCACCCTCATATTCCACAGCTTTTCTCTGGCAAGATCCAGGTCCAGGTATTTGTCTATCTTTTCGTTTTCTTTCAACTTCACCCTATGATCTGATGGAACCTCAAAGTCCACCAGTTAGCACGTTCTCTTTTTTTTGTGAATTAATACTAGATTTTGTCCCCTGGGTGGGGTGGAGTGGAGTGATACGTCTTTATCTCGAAGTCCCAGATTATTATTATTATTATTATTATTGCAAATTAATTAATAGTGGTGGCACAATTAACAATTTTGACTAATATTTTCTGCTGTTTTATTACATATTCTTAAAGAATACAGCATTTTCTAGTCTTTTCAAGAGTTTATAGAGAATATGTGTCTGAAGGTGGAGTAGGAGGCGACACAAGGTTAATCTTTTCAGTGGAGTTTTTATTTACCCAAATCTCTCTCTCTATCTATCTCTCCTCTCTCTCTCTCTCTCTGTATATATATATATATTATATATATATATATATATATATATATATATATATCACAGTGTGTATTTACCAAACCCTTTCACATAAGAAGGATGCGACACAAGGTCGATCTTTTTTCAGTCGGAGTTTAACAAGTTTTTCTTACTTCTTTCTCATTATTATTATTATTATTATTATTATTATTATTATTATTATTAGTGTAATTAATTCTTAGTGGTTGTACAATTAATAATTTTGATTAATAATTTTCTTCCGTCTTCTCACTGCTCATTCGAGCTGTCATTTCTACCACCCAGACTCAATAAAAAGAAGAAACTGTGAATTTGGCAGACGAGGAAGGATTATGCTAGTCAAAATGAATTATGGTAATGACTGACATTGCTTCATCTCATAAAAATAAATAAATGCTGGTAAATGATGCTAATAACTATAGTAGTGCATAAAAAACAACAAACATAACGTCTAGAGCTCGAAAGATATATGAGGTATAAGTGTAGCCAGAAATTCTGCAGGCTAATGGCTTACGTAGCTTAGTCACTATAGCAGCTGGTACGAATAATACAGGGCAACAAATGTTTTGAAAGTCTCAGTTGCATGGGATATTTTACTGTTTGTTCATATGTTGCAGTTGCTGTTATTTGCTGCTATTAGTAAGCTTTATTTGCTCTTTTTTGTGTATTCCTCGAGTCCTTGGATAGTGCCATCTACGCAGTCTTCTATGTTAGCAAAACATCTTCCATCTTCTTTTCTTGATACATGTAGCTTATCTCTATCTTCTCTTGGGTGTAAAGTGTTGTGTATCTGTTGTACCGGCCGTTCCTACAGTGGAGAACATGCACCGGTTCTCACTATAAATAGTGAGACACCGAGTGGAAAGACAGAACTGTTCCCGTTAACGACAAGCTAGTCGTACATGTACCATTGATTGTAAATACACTTGTCTTATTTTACCCTATCTCGACTTGACTTCTTTTTACTGTTGGGACTAACATCACAACAGTATCGTCATTAACCTTCTTGTCTTTGGTCAATTTGTCTGAGTTCACCTTTTGTCCATTTTAAAAATGGTCAACGATATCTTATAATGGGGACGGCCCAGGTGAGATTTCTGCTGCAGAACTTGGTTTTCTTGTTTTCTTGTTCATTTGAGCTATTCTTTTTTTTTTAATCTGTTTTTTTTTTTTTTTTTTTTTTTTTTTTTTTTCATCGCTGCTTATTTGATGGTTTTCGCTTCTATATTCTAAGTATTTGCAACTTTTTTTTTTTTTTACTATTTTTTATATTCTAATTTCAAATATGGAAACAATTTTGTTCTCTATGGTCTAGTTTTCATGCAATTCGAGGTATTACTTTTATTATTATTTTGTAGCTAACTAAAGTAATTATACGTTTATGATATCAAGAGGGATATCTAAAAAAATTCTGCCAAATTTGATAATGGCTACAAGGAGACATCAACTATAACAGTGAGAAAAAAAATGAAATTTTGATATTTTGAAATACCATGTAGCAAAAAACAACTTCATATTTGAAATGGGTACATTAAAAATATATATTAACAGTGGTTGATATCAATACAAGAAAAATGTTGTTGTCCGGTGTAATCAGGATTCCACGTGTAAAAAAATGAGGCAAGTTCAAGTCTCAGGTATCTAGTTTATTCATCACCATCTTAGAAATGTTGTTGTCTAATGGTTATTGTCTTAGAAGATGGACACAGCGAGGCGGGCAAGTTATTCATGCATATCCATTACAACTGAACAGCGGGTTTAATCATCGTATGTCCTATACGTGCGAACTTATGTCACATCCTACCCGTGGCGTGTATGCTGGATAAAAAGGACGTCCCATCGTGGTGTAATGGCTAGCAAACTAATCACACGGATCCATATACTACTGAACAGCGAGTTTAATCATCATATGTCCTATAGGTGCGAACTTATGTCACATCCTATGCTGGATAAAAAGGACGTCCCATACTGATATAATGGCTAGCAAGCTAATTACACGGATCCATATACTACTGAACAGCGAGTTTAATCATTGTATGTCCTATACATGTAATCCTATGTCACATCCTACCCGTGGCGTAAAGGTTGGGTATAAACGGCGTCCCATCCTGGAGTCATAGCTAGCAAGCTGTTCATACACATCCATCACAACTAAACAGCGAGTTTAATCATCGTATGTCCTATACGTGCGAACTTATGTCACATCCTACCCGTGGCGTGTATGCTGGATAAAAGGGACGTCCCATCGTGGTATAATGGCTAGCAAGCTAATCACACGGATCCATATACTCCTGAACAGTATATTTAATCAGCGTAGGTTCTATACACATTATGTCACGTCCTACCCGTGGCGTAAAGGTTGGGTAAAAAGAACGTCCCATCCTTGTGTTATATTTAGCAAGCTATTCATGCAGATCCATTACTACTGAACAGCGAGTTTAATCATCGTATGTCCTAAAAGGCGTAATCTTATGTTGCATCCTATCCGTTACATACAGGTAGGGTAAAAATGGCGTCCCATCAAGGTCTTTTCATTAGCAAGCTATTCACGCAGATCCATTACTACGGAACAGCAAGTCTAATCATCGTATGTCGCATTCATAGGATATTGTGTCGCCTCCTACCCATGGCGTACAAGGGTAAAAATGGCACCCCATTAAGGTGAATTAGCTAGCAAGCTATTCATGCAGATCAATTACTACTGAACAGCAAGTTTAATCATCGTATGTCCCATTCATACGATATTGTTTCGCATCCTACCCGTGGCGTAAAGGTTGGGTAAAAATGGAAGTTCCATCAAAGTGTAATAGTTAGCAAGCTATTGATGCAGATCCATTACTACTGAACAGCAAATTTAATCATCGTATGTCCTATACATATAATCCTATGTTACTTCATACTTGTGGCGGAAAGGTTGGGTATAAATGGCGTACCATCATGGAGTTATAGTTAGCAAGCTATTCATGCAGATCCATTACTACTGAACAGTGAGTTAATCATCGCTTGTCCTGTAAATACAATCTTATGTCATATCCTACCTGTGGCGTACAAGTTGGCTAAAAAAAAGGCGTCCCATCAAGGTGTTATAGTTAGCAAGCTATTCATGCAGATTCATTACTACTGAACAGCGAGTTTAACTATCATATGTCCTATACATGCGATCTTATGTCACATCCTACCCGGGGCGTGTATGGTGGATATAAAGGACGTCCCATACTGATATAATGGCTAGCAAGCTAATCACACGGATCCATATACTACTGAACAGCGAGTTTAATCATCATATGTCCTATAAGTGCGAACTTATGTCACATCCTATGCTGGATAAAAAGGACGTCCCATACTGATATAATGGCTAGCAAGCTAATTACACGGATCCATATACTACTGAACAGCGAGTTTAATCATTGTATGTCCTATACATGTAATCCTATGTCACATCCTACCGTGGCGTAAAGTGGGTATAAACGGCGTCCCATCCTGGAGTCATAGCTAGCAAGCTGTTCATACACATCCATCACAACTAAACAGCGAGTTTAATCATCGTATGTCCTATACGTGCGAACTTATGTCACATCCTACCCGTGGCGTGTATGCTGGATAAAAGGGACGTCCCATCGTGGTATAATGGCTAGCAAGCTAATCACACGGATCCATATACTCCTGAACAGTATATTTAATCAGCGTAGTTCTATACACATGATGTCACGTCTACCGTGGCGTAAAGGTTGGGTAAAAAGAACGTCCCATCCTTGTGTTATATTTAGCAAGCTATTCATGCAGATCCATTACTACTGAACAGCGAGTTTAATCATCGTATGTCCTAAAAGGCGTAATCTTATGTTGCATCCTATCCGTTACATACAGGTAGGGTAAAAATGGCGTCCCATCAAGGTCTTTTCATTAGCAAGCTATTCACGCAGATCCATTACTACGGAACAGCAAGTTTAATCATCTTATGTCGCATTCATAGGATATTGTGTCGCATCCTACCCATGGCGTACAAGTTGGGTAAAAATGGCGCCTCATCAAGGTGTAATAGTTAGCAAGCTATTCACGCAGATCCATTACTACTGAACAGCAAATATAATCATCGTATGTCCTATACGTGTGATCTTATGTCACATCCTACCCGTGGCGTACAAGTTGGGTAAAAATGGTACCCCATTAAGGTGAATTAGCTAGCAAGCTATTCATGCAGATCAATTACTACGGAACAGCGAGTTTAATCATCGTATGTCCCATTCATACGATATTGTGTCACATCCTACTCGTGGCGTAAATGTTGGGTAAAAATGGCGTCCCATCAAGGTGTTTTAATTAGCAAGCTATTCACGCAGATCCATTACTACTTAACAGCAAATTTAATCTGCGTATGTCCTATACGTGTAATCCTATGTTACTTCCTACTCGTGGCGTAAAGCTTGGGTATAAATGGCGTACAATCCTGGAGTTATAGTTAGCAAACTATTCAGGCATATCCATTACTACTGAACAGCGAGTTAATCATCGCATGTCCTATGAATACAATCTTATGTCACATTCTACCCGTGGCGTACAAGTTGGGTAAAAATGGCGTCCCATCAAGGTGTTATAGTTAGCAAGCTATTCATGCAAATCCATCACTACTGAACAGCGAGTTTAACTATCATATGTCCTATACATGCGATCTTATGTTGCATCCTACCCGTGGCGTGTATGCCGGATATAAAGGACGTCCCATCGTGGTATAATAGCTAGCAAGCTAATCACACGGATCCATATACTACTGAACAGTATATTTAATCAGCAGGTGTTCTATACACCTTAGGTCACGTCCTACTCGTGGTGTACAAGTTGGGTAAAAAAGGCGTCCCATCCTGGTGTTATATTTGGCAAGCTATTCATGCAGATCCATTACTCCTAAACACCGAGTTTAATCATCGTATGTCCTATAAGGAGTGATCTTATGTTGCATCCTATCCGTCACGTACAGGTAGGGTAAAAATGGCGTCCCATCAAGGTGTTTTCATTAGCAAGCTATTCACGCAGATCCATTACTACGGAACAGCAAGTCTAATCATCGTATGTCGCATTCATAGGATATTGTGTCGCCTCCTACCCATGGCGTACAAGGGTAAAAATGGCACCCCATTAAGGTGAATTAGCTAGCAAGCTATTCATGCAGATCAATTACTACTGAACAGCAAGTTTAATCATCGTATGTCCCATTCATACGATATTGTGTCGCATCCTACCCGTGGCGTAAAGGTTGGGTAAAAATGGAAGTTCCATCAAGGTGTAATAGTTAGCAAGCTATTCATGCAGATCCATTACTACTGAACAGCGAGTTTAATCATCGTATGTCCTATACATATAATCATATGTTACTTCATACTCGTGGCGGAAAGGTTGGGTATAAATGGCGTACCATCATGGAGTTATAGTTAGCAAGCTATTCATGCAGATCCATTACTATTGAACAGTGAGTTAATCATCGCTTGTCCTGTAAATACAATCTTATGTCATATCCTACCTGTGGCGTACAAGTTGGCTAAAAAAAAGGCGTCCCATCAAGGTGTTATAGTTAGCAAGCTATTCATGCAAATCCATTACTACTGAACAGCGAGTTTAACTATCATATGTCCTATAGGTGCGAACTTATGTCACATCCTCCCCGTGGCGTGTATGCTGGATATAAAGGACGTCCCATCGTGGTATAATGGCTAGCAAGCTAATCACACGGATCCATATACTCCTGAACAGTATATTTAATCAGCATATGTTCTATACACCTTAGGTCACGTCCTACTCGTGGCGCACAAGTTGGGTAAAAATGGCGTCCCATCAAGGTGTAATAGTTAGCAAGCTATTCACGCAGATCAATTCCTACGGAATTGCAAGTTTAATCATCGTATGTCCCATTCATACGATATTGTGTCACATCCTACTCGTGGCGTAAATGTTGGGTAAAAATGGTGTCCCATCAAGGTGATATAGTTAGCAAGCTATTCATACAGATCCATTACTACTGCACAGCAAATTTAATCTGCGTATGTCCTATACGTGTAATCCTATGTTACTTCCTACACGTGGCGTAAAGGTTTGGGTATAAATAGCGTACCGTCCTGAGGTTATAGTTAGCAAGCTATTCCTGCAAATCCATTACAACTGAATAGAGGGTTTAATCATCGTATGTCCTATACGGGCGAACTTATATCACATCCTACCTGTGGCGTGTATATTGGATAAAAAAGGCGTCCCATCGTGGTATAATGGCTAACAAGCTAATCACACTGATCCATTACTACTGAACAGCGAGTTTAATCATCGCATGTCCTATGTGTACCAACTTATGTCACATCCTACCCGTGGCGTACAAGTTAGGTAAAAATGGCGTCCCATCCAGGTGATATAGTTAGCAAGCTATTCATGCAAATCCATTACTACTGAACAGCGAGTTTAACTATCATATGTCCTATACGTGCGATCTTATGTTGCATCCTACCCGGGGGATATAGTTTGGGTAAATACTTACTTCGTTACATAACAAAACGAAATAATTGAAACATACGTCTTCTCTTCCATTTTTATGACCGTGCGTCGATGGTAAAAATAGGATAAGTAGATAATAGCAATATTAATCTTTTTTGTGTCGTCTGAGGGTAATTATATAAAATTTTAAATGCATAGATAACCAATCATTGCCTTTCTTCCCATCAGTCGCCCAAGTTAGCCCCAGCTTATTTTAAAATAGTCGTAAGTAGCGAAATGCAAAATTTAGATGCGTTGAGCTTCCAAAAGAAAACCAATCTGGCAACGCTGCTATGAATCAGAATATATATAGGTACAGTTAATGTCTACAAAAATAAATAAACCCAACACTCTCTCTCTCTCTCTCTCTCTCTCTCTCACTCTCTCTCTCTCTCTCTCTCTCTTATATATATATATATATATATATATATGATACATACACACACACACCACCCTGTCGGCTGGGGCATTAGAATGCACCGACTGCACCTCTGCAGAGGGGTAAAACTCCCCCAATTGGGCCATCTGTTGGCCGTGGGTGGCGACCCGTGATGCTTAAGGATAGAGCCCAGGTGGATGAGCAGTTCATGACTTGCAATACTCCACTTTGGTCCTATCTTGGGCTAGACGGGCGGTCGGAGAGGCCCCCTCCGATCAATCGGCTGGTCACGTCAAGCCCTAGCACCTATATGATTTTCCCAACCCCTTTTTATCATATGGATGCTAGAAGGTGGTGCCTGCGGGTCTACATGTCCTGGGAATGACGTTAAACTCTATCTGATGGTGAGGTTCCAGTTCTGGAGGTTAGGGGAATGTGGAGCACCCCTTTATCACCATTGCTCCCTGGTCCACTCTGACCCGGAGTGGTAGTACCAGTTAGGGCCCCATCTATGGGTTAAATAGAAAAATGTATTTATAAAAAAATTGTATTATCCATTAAGAATTGATTTATTTCAAAACTTTATCGGCATTAAATGACCCAATGAGGTGGATATGCCGTAAAACAAAAACAAACCAAACAAACCAAACACACACACACACACAACACACACACACACACACACACACACCACATATATATATATATATATATATATATATATATATATATATGCACTAAACTTATTGTTAAACCCTTGTGGTAAGAAAAAAACAAACAGCAAATAGTTTGATAGTAAATATATACTACCGAACTTTACCTGTGTAACTTTACTTTAAAAATGAAAAAAAAATAATAATAGAAAAGACAAAGAGGGTCATACCAACACTTGGCCAAACGATATATATATATATATATATAATATATATATATAACACTAAATTGCAGAGAGAGAGAGAGAGAAGAGAGAGAGAGAAGAGAGAGAGGAGAGAGAGAGAGAGAGAGAGAGAGAGCTTGGTTAGGTTTGGTTTGGTTTGGTTTGGTTTCTTTGTTTAATGGTATATCAACCTTCATGGGCTATTTTATGCCAATCCATCCTTATAGAAGTAGAGGAGTGGTAGTACTTCACTCATAGTTGGGGTTTCATACCATTCCCGAGGGTATTATTTAAAAAGTGAACGTAATATCCCAACTGGAATTCCAACTCGCTTACTACGATGTCGCAATACATTACATTAGCCGGAGGGAATCCCTCAAAGAGAAAGAGAGAGAGAAAGAAAATCAAGATGGAAAAGAAAACGAAAAATACGCGCGTGAGAGAGAGAGAGAGAGAGAGGAGAGAGAGAGAGAGAGAGAGAGAGGGGGGGGGGGAGAGATAATGTGTAAGTGTCTTTGTGTGGGAGGTTACTGACTGAGAGACAGAGCGGGAACACAAACGGAAAAAGATCAAAGTTATCTAACTCAAAAAAGTGATATATATATATATATAATATATATATTCTATTTATATGTGTTTCTAAATATACACACATATATATATGTATATATGTATATATATTATATATATATTTACAAACCTATATAAAGAATATATATATATATGTGTGTGTATATATGTAATATATTATATATATTTATATATATATATATGGCATATACTCAAATGATGTAGGAAGAAGAGGCATTTTCCAAGGCCGACTGCCGAAGACGTGTTTGCTGTATTTCTTTTTCTCTGGCAAATGTTGAAAGAATGCCAGGTGGAAGGAGTGGATGGAGGCTGGCGAGAGGGTAGCAACACACAGGATGACTAAGTCAGTAGCTAAGAACATAGTATCATCCACCTTTAATAAGGAAAAAAGAAGGTTTGTTGGGGGGGGGGGAAATTAGACGAATCAAACACAGATGCCAGAATAAGCTCACACGCGCGCGCACGAACACACACACACGTGTACCCGCCATGAACGCACACACATGTACTCACCATGAACGCACACGAGTACATGCGCGTAAAACATAATGTACAGACAAGCATTGGTTACCATTTGATAGTTCATGTATAGTTAGAATGGCCCAACGTACTTGTTTCGTATCTCTCTCTCTCTCTATCACCCTCCCTCTCTTTCTCTCTCTCTCTTTCTCTCTACATATATATATATATATATATATATATAAATATATATGTGAGGTATTCAAAAACTTGGTAGTAAGGGATGATTCTATATGTGATTTCTAAGACACACTGTATCATTATTGTATGCTCCAGTATGTATAAATACAGTGAATCTTTAAATCTCTACAGAGAGCTCAACGTATAATAATATTTTGAGATTATATACAGAGCAATATTTATCTTTGAAAAAAAGGAAAAACTCAACACCGTTATTCCATAATAAATTTATTTCGACCAAAATTGGGACCTTTATAAATTTATATATAAATATATATGTATATTATATAAATTTATATATAAATATATATATATATAGTATTTTCCCTATTTAAGATTTTATTAGCCACATACATTTACTTAGTTCCCCTGAAGAAGGTGTACTAAGAACACCGAAACCGTGGTAGGGAAATAACTTTTCTACAACTATTAATGATTTATATTTCACAAGATATATTGAGCCCTTTTGGATTAACTACTTATGCTACTACAATGTTTACATGGTAGTAACCCTTTGATATATATATATATATATATATATATATATATATATATATATATATATAAATATTCAGAGGATGTTCATCTATTCTGAGTAGGTTTAAATCTGTCTAACTATCAATTTATCTATCGTTCTCTCAAGAGTGCGTTCATATCTATCTATCTATCTATCTATCTATCTATCTATATATCTATCTATCTATTGAGCTAGCTCACTAGCTATGTGAATGAATTGGTGCTCATATATCTTTGGAGATGCATTATTCATATTATCTAACTTTCTGTAGTTTTACCTTCATCTCTCTTCCCCTCTCTCTTTATATATATATATATATATATATATATATATATATATATATGTATATATGTATATATATATATATATATATATATATATATATATATATATAATTCTTCATATCTATCTATCTATCTACCTATCGATCGATCTTTCTATCAATCTATCTCGTCTAAGTGGGTTTATATCTATCTATCTATCTATCTATCTCTTAGCCTATTCAAAATCTCTTCATATCTATCTATCTATCTATCTACACATCTCTCTGTCTATCTATTCAGAGTGGGTTCATATCTATCTATCTATCTATATATCTATCTATCTATCTATCTCTCTTTCGTTCTATTAAGAGTGTTTATCTATCTATCTATCTATCTATCTATCTATTCAGATTGGATTCATATCTATCATTCTATAAATCTATCATTTTCTCTCTCTAATTATGCATCTTATTTACATCTATCTCAATCTATTAATTTCTGTTTCAGTCTTCTTTTCTCTATTTGCTCACACCTACCCCACCCAACCCCTCTCCATATATATATATATATATATATATATATATATATATATGGAGGGGTGCGTATGTTACATTTAGCATAGTCCAACATAGAGGAAATGCTTGGAAATGAAAGATTGTTTGACTTTAATATCCGAAGAGCAAAAAATCTGCTTTGCTTCCAAATAATACGGTCCCACTCTCGCCACCCCCTCTCTCTCTTCATAAATAAATATATATATATATATATATATATATATATATATATATATTCGCTGTTTTCCACTTTATCACTCTATCTCAGACACTCACTCATGTTCATAACAAACATTCATTTTTAACCACTTGGGAACGCTCTATGACATATCTTGTAAAAAAAACATCTTTGTCCTCGCACTTCTTTGTCTGCCAGTGAATCGAATAGTGTTTCTTAAATGGTGATGGAGTCTGTGAAGCCAGTGACTTTTCCTCAAGCGTCTGACGAAAATGTTAGATATCACACACAGATCTCCCCCCCTTCTCAGATCATTATGTACGAGGTGTGTTCAAGCTGTACCGAGACCGAAGCTGTATTGTACGAAAAACAGAAAAAAAGAATCAATGAATACCGACTATAATTTTCTTCACATTATTCTCTTTGTTATTCGACGAGCTTCTTCCAGTGAGTTTACCATTGGTTGAAGCACTACTGAAACTGATATGTCGTCAATTTGCGCTGTGGTATTTCTTTTAATGTTCTCAAAGCCCTCAAATTTCTTACCATTGCGATGTATTTTATGTTTTGGTAATTAGAAAATGTTGCATCTATCTATCTATCCATCCATCTATCTATTGTCGGTCTTCTCATATATATGTATGTATTTATTTATTTGTATTTGTCATTTCATATCTATCTATCTATCTATCTATCTATTCTTTTAAGATCTATCCACTAGATTCAGTGGCTATTTAACCCTGAAGATCCTTATGGTGAAACTCGAGTAGGTTATTTCCGTACACACTGTAATACTAAACCCGCTCTACTAACGTACTGAGCACTTTATATTTGTTTTAATACTGTCTTATCCGATGTGACGTTGTTTCAAATGCATTTGAAACAAAGTCACCTGAAGATTGGTTGCACTTACGCATGCATGAAACCAAACGGTTGTGACTGTTCCTTTGTCATCAAATAAATAGATATGTAATACCTTTATATATTTATTTTATTATATATATATATATATATATATATATATATATATATATATATATATATATATATATATGAACTGCAAATTCTCGAGTCTCTTTTCATATCCCGCACTCAACCATTCCTGTGCGTTGTGAAGCAGTCCCAACAACTACTCCTTTTTGGCACTTCAAGACTCAACTTATCAAACGGGGGCACTCGGAAT
>CM042149.1:117871243-117896243 GCA_023376005.1 Doryteuthis pealeii
AATACTTAAACTGAGCATACTAAGCATACTGGCTTATATTACTTGAACCCTGCCGTGGACGACGGACATAGGATTGAATCAATGGACCTTTAACAATACGCAGGATAGGACTTATTCACTTACCAAAGGATTCCACAACTCAGGACTTACTTACTTTAAGCCCCTTTTCAACTGGCCAAGATCTGATTGGCACAAACAATTAAAACAGTTAGTACGTTGGGATCATGTTGTATGGTATTGATTTAAGTTCATGTCTATATTTCTATGGTATAATGTGATGTACCCCCCAAAAAGGACAGAATGTCCTCCATGTTGACATGTTCAAATAGATCTTTCATATTGTTTGCATTAAAATAACAGTTTAACAGTCAAAGGTGTTTGATATGTTGGTATATGAATAGTTTTAAATAGGGAGACACTTTTAAATCACCCTATAATATATATATATATATATTATTATACAGTGTGATTGAAAAGTATCTCGCTTTTTTAAACTCTTTAAGTATTATATATATATTATATATATATATATATATATATAATTAATATCTATAGCTCTGCTGATGAGGCCTAATAGGCTGAAATGTACATACAGATATTGATTTTTCTCGATTTGTTTAGCCTTACATTTAAATAGGCATTCCCGCCTAATTAATTAATTATTAATCAATTAATTTTCAAAATTAGGTACGACTTCAATTAAGCACATATTCTCCCAAAAATTGTCGGCAAAAAGCCATATCCAAACACATCGTGTTACATACTTATCATATATATATATATATATATTATATATATAATATATATATACGTAAAGTGAAGAATATCCAGATGCTAATCCAAAAATGCGGGGATAATGAAAAGAGTTCACCTCATGCATTCAGAAAAGTATTTATATCTCACGTTTCTAGACTAACCGTTGTTGGAAAGGACACTTAAACACTTCTTTTATATTCCTTCTATAGCAAGAAGATACGACCGCTAAACACAGAACAACATTCTTGTGAATATTTGCAACTGACAAATATGAATGTAAGGGTCTCTTGAAAAAGAAAAGAAAAGAAAAAAAAACACGTAAGCGAATGGCAAGAATTCTGGTCTCAAAGACTAGAGAAAAATAGCATCTGGAATTCCAAATTGGCGTCTAACCGATTCCAGACAGGAAATTGGATAAAGATTAATAATTGTTGTCTTTAATCAAGGGCCGACTAGCAAGGTGTTAATCCTGCCCGGGAGAGCTAAATTCACGATGGGGGATTAATTCTATTTTCTTCTCGTTATTTAAGATAACCCTCTATTCCGGGTACATAGGGTTGAGAGAGAAGGGAAGGGTAGGAAAGGAGACGGGTTGAACGGGTGAAACAGAAGGTGATACTTAAGGAGAGTTGATGCTGGTAAATAATAGAATTAGTGGGACACAAGTTACCGAAGAGTGGTTGATGGTCTCTGTTGAAATGTGGGAAGGTATGTTTGCGTGGGTTATATATAATAAATTAAGTAGTCAGGAAAAGGAGAAGAAGAAAAGACAAGAAAGAAAAATATAAAAGAAGAAAAATGAAAAGATATAAATGTAGGCCTACCAAATTAATTTTTAGCACAAAGCTGTTAGAAATAGTTTTATGTTTGGAGGGAAAGATATCAGTGTATGTATGAGCACGTGAGTGTTGAATAAATAAATATGAATATAAAAAATAGGATAAAATAATAAAAAGAACGGAGAGAGAAAATATAAGAAGAGCTATATGAAAGAAATGCAAGAGAGAGAGAGAGAGAGAGAGAGAGAGAGAGAGAGAGAGAGAGAGAGAGAGAGAGAGAGAGAGAAGGAAGTGAAATGGGATTCAAAGAAAGGAAAAGGGATAAAGAGAGAGAGAGAAAGAGGGGGAGAGGGAGAGAGAGAGGAAATGGGTTTGAAGGAAAATGGATAGAGAGTAGTGTAGAGAGAGAGAGAGAGAGAGAGAGAGAGAGAGAGAGAGAGAGAGAATGGGATTCAATGAAAGGAAAAGGGAGAGAGAGAGTAGAGTAGAGAGAGAGAGTAGAGTAGAGAGAGAGTAGAGTAGAGAGAGAGAGAGAGGGAGGGAGAGAGAGAAAGAAAGAAAAAAAAAGAGAGAGAGAGAGAGAGAGAGTGAAATGGGATTCAAAGAAAGGAAAAGGGATAAAGAGAGAGAGAGGGGGAGAGGGAGAGAGAGAGAGGGGAAATGGGTTTGAAAGGAAATGGATAGAGAGGAGTGTAAAGAGAGAGAGAGAGAGAGAGAGAGAGAGAGAGAGAGAGAGGAGAGAGAGAGAGAGAGAGAGAGAGAATGGGATTCAATGAAAGGAAAAGGAGAGAGAGAGAGTAGAGAGAGGAGAAGTAGAGAGTAGAGAGAGAGTAGAGTAAGAGAAGAGAGAGGGAGGGGGAGAGAGAGAGAGATGGGATTCAATGAAAGGAAGGGAGAGAGAGAGAGAGTAGAGAGAGAGAGAGAGTAGAGAGAGAGTAGAGTAGAGAGAGAGAGAGAGAGGGAGGGAGAGAGAGAAAGAAAGAAAGAAGAGAGAGGAGAGAGAGAGAGAGAGAGAGAGAGAGAGCAATGAAAAGAAGATGAGAGAATGGAGAAAAAGGAAATATATGATAAAATGATAAAATAAATTGAAATGAGGAATAGATAGAGCAGAAGGGAAGAGGGAAGGAAGGAAGGAAGGAAGGAAGGAAGGAAGACGTTAAAAATGAATGAAAAATGAAAGAGTTTAGAATAAAGAAACAGAAGTTTGACAGAGTGAGATAAACAAAGAGTATATACAAAAGTAGAAAAAGAAAAAGAGAAGAGAATGAAAATGAATTGTTTAGAAAAGTAAAAACGAAAAGGATATAAAAAAAGATGATAGAGAAAAAAGTATTTTCCATTTAGAAGGAAATAGAGAAAGTGAAAAGTAAGCAAATAAAACGAGGAGAAGGAAAAATCAAAGAGAATGAAGAGAGAAAAGAGAAAAGAAGGAAAAGAGAGAAAAAAGAATAAATGGGATAATAGAGAAAGGGGAATAAATAAAATGAATGAAAAAAAAAAAAAAAAAGAGAAAGCGGTCAGAAGGAGTTTAGAGAGAGAGAGAGAGAGAGAGAGAGAGAGAGGAGAGAAGAGAGAGAGAGAGAGAGAGAGGGGAAGAGAGAAAGACTGTGAAACAAAGATGATAGACATATATATCTAGAGAGAGAGAGAGAGAGAGAGAGAGAGAGAGAGAGAGAGAGAGAGAGAGAGAGAGAATAAATAAAATGAACTGAGAAAAACAGGAATGAGTTTGGAAAAATATATATAAAGTAAAAGACTGAAACGAAAAATATAATATATATATATATATATATATATATATATATATATATATATATTAATTATGTATGTTATGTTCTTGTGAACGTTTTTTGTTTGGTCTTTTGAAGCATTGGAAAAAAGAACAAAAACAAGAAAACAGAACAAAATTCAGAATTTTATAGAAAGTATAATATTACACAAAAGACCTGTACTTCTATATCTGCCCCACCCTGTATGTGCAAATGTTAGTTTGTGTGCATGTGCACAGACAACTGCATAATTTCTACCGGTATTAGTGATAACAATTTAAACCCAGGTCAAAGCAGGTCAGTGCTGATTTACAAGGCAAGTCCGTGTATAAAACTGGCGCTAGACAATTTTCTCTTCGTGAAATTCCGTTGATTTTCTTCTGTCAACATAGAAATTATCTATAAGTGTAATAATTATCTAATTAAAATAAGTGACTAGCTATTGTTAGGGTCAAGACGGACGATCGGAGAGGCCCTTTTTGTTCCAGTCAAGCTATAGCACCTCTATGATTGTCCTAACCCTATTAAAATTATGGCAAGCCCCAACCCTTTTTATCATATATGTGCTAGAATACGGTGGCTTCATGGGTATGATCTTAAACTTTATCTGATGGTGAGGTTCTTATTCTGGAAGTTTGGGGAATGTAGAGCACTCCCTCATCAACAATGCTCTTAGGTCCACTCTGACCCGGAACGGTAGTACTTGTTAGAGTCCCATCTGTGGGTTAAATAGAAAAAGAACATGTTTTTAAAACCGAGTACCCATGAAGAATGAATATAAAAAAAACTCTAAAAAATAACCCAACAAGGTTTGATATGCCGTAAGACCTAACCAACAAACTAATTAAAACATATATATATATATATATATATATATATATATATATATATATATATATATATATATGATAAAAGGGTTGGGGGTTGGCATAAAGGCAAAGGGTTGGGACAATCATAAAGGTGCTAGAGTTTGACGTGACCAGCCGATTGATCAGAGGGGGGCCTCTCCGATTGACCGTCTAGCTTAAGTAAGGGCCCAAAGTGAAGTGTTGCATGTCATGGACTGCTCAGCCACCAGGATTCTATCCTTAAGGGTCACAGGTCCCCACACACGGCTAACAGATGGCCCTATTAGTGGGGAATCTTACCTCTCTGCAGAGGTGCAGTCGGGCATTCTATAGCCCCAGTAGACAGGCTCAATAAGACGTTTAGAAAATTAAAAAAAAAAATGAATAAAAAAAGTATGTCGAACTACTCCAAGTCAATGGTTAGTATGATTATCTCACAGGCCGTTGAATGTGAATTCATATATACGGGTGGTTCTGCTATTCATGGTCATGGTTTGGTTTGGTTTGGTTTGGTTTGTTTTAAAGCATATCAACCTCAGTGGGTCATTTAATGCCAACAAAATTTTGAAATAAATTCATTCTTAATGGATACTCATTTTTTTATAGACATATTTTTCTATTTAACAACAGGTACTACCAATTCGGAGTTGACCTTAGAGCAATGGTGATAAGAGGGTGCTCCACATTCCCAATACCTCCAAAACTGGAACCTCACCATGCGATAGAGTTTAGCGTCATTCTCAGGTCATGAAGACCATCAGCCAACGCCTTCTAGGGTTGGGGTTTGCCATAAGGGCAATAAAGTCGAAGCAGTTATATAGGTGCTAGGGCTTGACCTGACCAGCCGATTTGATCGGAGGGGGCCTCTCCGACCGCCCCATCTAGCCTAAGTAAGGGACGAAGTGGAATGCTGCATGTCATGGACTGCTCAGCCACATGGATTCCATCCTTAATCATCACGAGTTGCTACCTACGGCCAACAGGTGGCCCCATTGGGGGAGTCTTACTTCTATGCAGAGGTACAGTCGGTGTATTTGGGGCCATGTGTAAAACTCAAACACGAATGTCAAAACATCAGACTAAACACATCAGGCAAAACACGACACAAAAAATCGTTGTATCATTATTCGATGCTCAGCAAAGATGTCCTTGTGCCAGACTAAAATATGAATAATAACGTTCATCAATTCAGATATTTAAATATCTAAGTATATAAAATTGCCTTCCTTATCAATAGCTCTATTCTGGTGGCCTTTTGCCAAACATGAGGCTGGTGTGCATGATGTATACACGTAACCTGATATGTGTACTTGTTACTTCTCACATGTAAGTTACATAAATATGTAACTTAATGTGGGTGCATTTTAGTATATTCAGATGTGTGTGTATATGTGTGAATAAACGTATAAACATGTATATGATTTTGATTATGTACATTTAAATTATATATCAGCGTCTATTTAGTTGTTTTATATGTGTATATGCACATAAACCTGAATCTCTCCATCTCTTTCTCTCTCTCTCCATCTCTCTCTCTATATATATATATATATATATATATATATATATATATATACCTACAAGAGTTAGACACTATCTACCTATCCCGAAGAACCATTCGTATGAAGCTTAGATAGATATTGTCTGACTCATGTAGGTCCTTATAATAATGCTCTACTTAACGTATTGAGCACTTTTTACATATATAACTTTTTTTTTACCACTACATAGGATACTGATGATTATTTTCAGAAAATATGGTTGCGCTTGTCGTTTCGTTTTTTAAAAATATTTTCGAATTTTTATTTTATTTTGAAAAACTGAGTTATCTGTTTTTTTCACACCGGCAGAGTTTAGAAGTAATATATATATATATATATATATATATATATATATATATATATATATATATATGGGCGGTCTAAAGTCGGTATCAGCCAGTCAGCGAGGGAGTCTATCCCCTTTTCAATAGCGCTAGACCAAGGAGATTGTTTTAGCATCTGAGATGGCGCGCCACACCTACCATCAGCTCCTTACTTTACCGCACAGATCCCTGTGCTACTCATACGCTGAGTTGGCGAGGACCGGTATCAAACTAGGAACATTGTGGTTTCTAAACGAACGCTCTACCGACTGAGCTAACCCGGCCCCATATTATATATATATATATATATAATATATATATATATATAATGTATGTAAAGACAGGTAACTACAAACGTGATAAGTTTCTAGCTACAACACATTCTAGCTTCCCTATTATACACACGGATTGTTAGTGTGTATGCGTAAATATGTGCGTATGTTTGTTTGAAATGTGTGTGTATATGCGTATATTTCTATACATGTAAACGCATTTAGGCACGAGAACACATACATCATTTACTCTGCTCATTCTCAATACATACATATATCAAGTTTTGTGCATATATATATATATATATATATATATATATATATATATATATATATATATATAAATATATGCGTATCGTATACTTAATTATTACGATGTAAATATTCGTAATTCAAGCAACGTGTTTATATGAATGTGTACACACACACACACACACACACACACACACACACACACATATATATTATATATATACAGATGACGTTGGAATACTTCTATATATATATACATATATATATATATATATATATATATATATACATATATATATGTGTGTATGTGTGTGTGTGTGTGTGTGTGTGTGTGTGTGTTCTTGATGAGAATGAGATGTTCTTTAAGGTTATATCACACAGGGAAATAATGAGCACATATATATCTATATATTTACTACGACAAAAATAAAATGTCTTGCATTTAAAGCATGCTTGATTGGAAATCGATTTTATCAACTTATGTTTTTATGGTATATTGTTATTTTATGAAATTGTAACTAAACACTTTTTAAATAAAATTCGATCACATTTCAGGCAAGTAGAAAATTATGCAAACTTTACTCAGAAGTATATATATATATATATATATATATATATATATATATTACACACATAGGCTGCAAATGTAGAGCATACAGTAAATATTACACCAGTCTTATAACAATATTACAAGTATTTATGTAATACTAGAATTATTTTTTATGATGAATTTGTTATCTAATAAAATTGTAACTAAATATTTTTGAAATGAAATCGGATCAAATTACAATCAAGTAGTGATTTGTGTAAACTTCACAATGAAGTATCTATCTATTTATCTAATTATATATATATATATATATATATATATATATATTATATATATGTGTGTGTGTGTGTGTGTATGTGGTGTGTGTGTGCACGTGTTGTGTGTGTGTGTTTATATATATATAATTGAGATAAAGTTGGTTGTGAACAATTAATATATATATATGTAAATATATATATACATATATTTATATATATACATATGTGTGTATACATATATTTATATATATATGTGTGTGTGTGTGTGCGTGTGTATATATATACATATATATATATAATTGAGATAAAGTTGGTTGTGAATAATTAATATATATATATACATATATATATATATATATATATATAATATATATATATATATATATGTGTGTGTGTGTGTGTGTGTGTGTGTGTGTGTGTGTGTAAAAGTTGGTATACAGTAAACATTATACCAGCATTATGATATTGGTTAGTGAAGTCGTCTATTGTCGGTACTAGCGATAAGTGAGGGAGTCTATTCCCTTTTCACTAGATATTAGCAAAGAATATATTACATTTATACATTTATATGTCACGTTCACTAAGATTTATTTCATACTAGAATTCATTTTATTAATCAAATCACCGTTAATATCACTCTCCTCATTTTTCTTATGGTTCATCTGTTATTTGCCGCTAACGTAACAATTTTTATTACTGTATATTTACTTTTGCAGCCCCCTTGTATATATGAATATAAATTTACGTTAACCGGAAACTTATTTTTACAAATTATTAACCTGAAATCATTTTAGATATACATCAAATTAGAAAGTACTTCATGAATTCCTAGGAAGTTTATATACCTATGTTTATCATTAGCGAGAACAGGAAGCGGTAAGGTGTGTTTGCGAAGGGAAAAATTTTAAGCAAGGAAAAATTATATGTATAAATATTTAAAAAATACCCACTTAATCAATAAAAAAAATAAGCCGAGTCAGGAAACGACTCTAAGCGTGTACCACGTGTTTTTCCAGAATGGCGTCGATGGGAAGAATCTTCGCTCCTGCGCCAACCGTAGCCACAAGTGTCGGTCGCGTTATCCAAAAAGAATTAGTAACTTATATATCCTTAGAGAATTGGCGCGTGGTAATCCGAAGGTAATCCAAGGTAAATCCAAAACGATCAATAATCGTTAGGTATCGTAGACTTGTGTGGGTTTAATCCAAACAGGTGCTCGTCATTTGAAAACTTTTAAAGACATGTCGTTCTTTGAATACACACATATATTTTTTATACATACAAACACACATATATATTTATATATTTTTGTACATATACAAAGATACAGCCGTATTTTTTCTTCTTTTAACTTTTCTTTTTTCTCTCAATTTTTTGTTGTTGTTCGTAAATAAAAATTGGTACTTAAAATAGGCTAGACAGTATAAATAAATCAATACGTGTAATCGGGGTCTGCAGTAGGGCGAAGGTTAGAAACTTACTTTCGAACTTGGCATCAAGAGTTCAATATCATTAAGCAGTACTTTTGTTCGGCAGTGATATGAATGAATAATTTAATTATCAAGTGTTAAGAATACGTAACAAGTTGTGTATATGTATGGACGTATATGTGTTTGTATATGTATAGCTTAAGTTGCATATGCTACTGTTATGTGACTGTGCTATCTATCTATCTATCTATTCTATCTATTTATCTATCATTTAGATTAATATTTATATACGTAAGTGTTGTTGTGTCTGCCCATATTGGCAAGCAGAATTATTTTATTGGTCAATTTAAATTTCAGACACAGTATTATCATTATTATTATTATTAAAAAGACGAAGCAAAAAAAGAAGGAGATGTATAAGGGTTAAAATAAATACATGTAATTATATATAGATGTATTATTTCGTAAACACATTCAAATATAAAATATTTACATACACTTTAGTACGTAAAATAAATGATATATTCCAGAGATATTGTGTTGACGGTAAAACATGAATTAGAATTTACATATACTAACTCAACGAATGATAATAATATTAAGTTTCGTTTTTTTGCTTTTTAAACAAGAGAAACGTGGGTAATTAAAAAGAACTGGCTGATCTTTCTGTGTATATTAATATAAGTACAAATATATATGTTTACGCGTGTGTATGTGTATAATTACACACGCTTAATACATCCGTGTAAAATATACGCGACGGTGAATGGACTGGTGTTGGCGTTGGTGTTGTAGTAAGAAGAGAAAAAAAAAAGAAGAAGCAGCGAGGTAAACTTTGCAAAAAGACAACCGTGCGTTCTTCGCTGTCGTCTGGCAGAAACATTTACACCTGTTGGCTCTCGTACACTCACACTCACTCTCTCTCTTACTCTCTCTTACTCTCTTTCCTTCTCTCTCTTTCGTTCACGTCGTTTCTTCTCACCCCTCCCTGTTTTTCTACAGCTACCCCTCTTTGTTGCATTTCTCGTTTCGTGAACGTCTCGCGTGTGCCTTCTCTCTCTCGCTCTCTCGCCTGCCCCTCTCGATCAGGCAGCCTCCCACTTCTCCTCACACGCTTTCCACCCCCCTTTCGTTGTAAGTAAATGTATGTTAGGCCTCTGTGTGTCCTTGTTTTAGTTATAGTTAGTTATTATTTATTTTTAGCTGACATTGATATGCGTTGGTAGCTGTGATGTAGACACCTGATCTCATGACAATGACTTATTCACGAACATACATGAATACATATATATATATATATATATATATATATATATATATATATATATATATATATATATATATCCATAAATATATGTGTGTATGTGTGTGCAAGTTTGTGTGTATATTTATATATACATATAATATAATATATATGTATAAAGTCGTCGGGGTGACCTAAAGTCGGTATCAGCCTCTCAGCAAGGGAGTCTATCCCCTTTTCACTAGCGCTAGACCAAGGAGATTGTTTTTGTGTCTGAGGAGGACCGCCACATCTACCATCAGCTCCTTACTTTACCGCAAAGATCCCTGTGTTACTCATATATATATGCGTGTGTATGTGCAGTATCATATATATTTATATATATATATATATATATATATATATATTGACACAATACTGCACATACACACGCATATATATATATATACATATATATGTATGTATGCATATAAATGTATATATAAATATACACACTAAAAACTACACAAACTTGCACATGCACACACATATATTTATGAATATGTATATGCATATATAAATATACACACACATATATATATACATAGATAGGTATATATATATATATATGTATATATATATATGAATATGTATATATATATAAATACACACACACATATATATACATAGATATATATATATATATATATATGTGTGTGTGTGTATATATATATATGTGTGTGTGTGTGTGTGTGTGTGTGTGTGAATGCATGTATATATAAGCTTAGTTTTACGTTAGTACATATATCTAATTAGTTTCACATATATATTATATGTATATATATATATATTTATATATATATATATATATATATATATATATATATATATATATATATATTATTAGCAAGCGCTCACGTACACAGACAAATATATACATACACATTTTATGACAGGGACTTATTCACGAACACACACACATATACACACACAAAGTTTTACATTAGTACAAATATATCTTCATTAGTTTTAGGTATACATGTATATGTATATGTATATATATATGTGTGTGTGTGTGTGTGTGTGTGTGTATGTGTGTTAGTTTTACTTACCTAATTTAAAATATCAAACACACAGGCTCACACATACAGAAACCCAAATATTCTAATATCTTCACTCTCTCATCCCAATCTGTACATATCTATCTATCTATCTATCTATCTATCTATCTATCTATCTATCTATCTATTTTCATATTTACAATAGTCAGCTGAAAAGGTCATGGACTGACTAAGATGCACTCATGGAATGTAAACAAATGTGGTTTAATATTCAACATATCCCCTTGTGGTCCACACATTTCTTTCATTGATGTTGAAGTGCTTGGATCCCATTAGTCAAAAACGTCATTAACTGTAGATATGACGTCATCATATGAATCTCTCAGTTCTCCTCGTACACACACACACACACACACATATATAAATATATATATATATATATATACAATATATATATAAATATATATATATATGTGTATGTATGTATGTGTTTATGTGTGTGCGTGTATGTGTATACGCGCGCAGTGTGTCCGTGTGGGCGTTTGTATCTCTTTTTGTAAAATAATCACTGTTTTCTAATCAGATCTCAAAGGACATGGCACGTTAAAGAATTTTTTCTAATATTTCATATATCTGATTTGATTTAATAAAAACCTGCAAAAATGCGGCTTTAACAAATGAGCCAATATATATATATATATACATACATATATATATATATATATATATATATATATATATATATGTATGTGTGTGTGTGTGTGTGTGTGTGTGTGTATTACGTTATTGCATAGACAAATTCCCTTATTTTCACCTCATGTGATGTAATGGTTAATAACCTGAATAAGCAGACCATTTTTAGTGAGTTCAATTCTCACTGGGTGCGAAACTTAGTAAACGTCACGTTCACTAGTCTAATTTTCTTTCATTGAACCCAACCAAAATCTATGCGAAAATCGTGCCTCACGATTTAGTACGTATATATATATATATATATATATATATATATATATATATATATATATATATATATATATATATATATACATATATATATGTGTATGCGTGGGGGGGTTGTGTGTGTTTGTAGAAAATAGAAAAACAAAACATTAGAATAGATGAATTTATTTTCGACGATGAAGTAGATGTTTAAACGTTTCGGTTTATATTAAACCTTCATCAGAAGAATACAATAGAAATCACTCACCATCAAAAATGAATTCAAATTTTTTTTTTTTGTTGAATAATTTATTTTCCTATTTGCTGATATATTTCCATACTTTACTACTTTATATACATATATATACATATATATATATAATTGGCCAAGAAAAGCCTTAAAAACGGCCATTTTGCGAGGTATCTCGGCATACCTATATGTTTTGTCAGACTACTGACTTTATTGAAGATGGTAAATTCATATGGCATTTTTTTTTCTGGGAAATTCTGGGAATTTTTTTATATACATTTTTTTCTGGGAATTCTGATATATATATTTAGCTCAGTCAGTAGAGCGTTCGGCTATAGTTCGATTCAGCGTATGAGTAGCACAGGGATCTGTGTAAAGTGAGGAGCTGATGGTAGGTTGGCGCTCCACCTCAGATGCTAAACAATCTCCTTGGTCTAGCGCTATTGAAAAGGGGATCTGCTGATAACTTTAGATATATATATATATAATGTCATATTTGTTAATAACACAAAATATAGCTAGATATCATATCCGATATAAGCTTAGAGATTGAACATGTGCTCATTCTACTGACCTTTTAAGCAGAGGTCATCTTTTCATCCCTTCTGAGGTGAAACTCCTGGTACTAATCTATATACTTGTGCACACAGACATAATACTCAAATGCCCCAAACACTACGAGCAATTAATCATCGCCCCTTGTCTTTGTATTATGTCATTTTGTATGAGAAATTATACAGTGAAATTTATACAAAACGGAATTATGGCTCATCAAAAATCAGAAATTTCTATTAAAGTTTGAATAATTTGAATTTCATTTGAGAAACTAATGTAAGAATGAATTTAAAAAAATAAGAGAATATTAGTAAGAATTACCGGCAGTCACTGTATTATGTGGAAGATCATTAATTCTCAAGAAAATGCGTACATCCTTAAGTGGAAAAGGAATATTCAAGCTCTCAATATTTTGGGATCTCGAGAGACAGAGACAGAGAGAGAGACAGAGAGAGTTGAATGTAGATGTATTTCATTTCAGTAACTTAAAATATGAAGGTATTTATATATATATATATATATATATATATATATATATGGAAAGGATGTTTTTACCTTAATATTTTAAGTTACGTGAAATGAAATACATCTACATTCAACTCTCTCTGTCTGTCTCTCTCTCTCTCTTTCTCTCTCACACACACTCTCTTGCCTAGATTATATATATATATATAATATATATATATATATATATATATATATATATATTATCAAGGCAAAAACATCCAGCGTGAAGGTAGTCCTTTACATTTACACTATTTTCCGTGAAGTATATATATATATATATATATATATATATATATATATATATATATATATGACATATATATATATATATACCATATATATATAATTCTATATACATTTACATATGAAATTGCATATATATATATGCATATATATATATATATGTGTGCGTGTGCGTGTGTGTAGATTCTTATAAAATAAACTCCAGGATTCTGAATATTTTGTTCCAAAATAAGGGGTATATGATCAGTACCCAATTCAAAACCAGGACCGTTCTTTAAGTTTTTGCGGTTTTATTTTCCGTCCCTCCCCATATATATATAATATATATATATATATATATATGGATAATATATATATATATATATATATATCTTATTATAATGGAGATTGTGAGTTTTTCTGTCTGTAACCGAAACTATATTCCTACTCAAGTCACAATTCCTTTAGTTATTGACATCACATTCTCCATGATTTTATTTTTATCTAAACCTCAATTATTAATAAAATTGTCTTACATTATTAATACTGTTAACTATGCCTACATACTGACGACATGCAATTATATTTATATATACAACAAAATAGCGGTTTACAGTGTGAACGGGAAGGCTAATTTGCATATTAATATTAAAAAATCGAATTTAATAAATATGTGTTTAGTATTATTGATTTCTAACTGTTTGGTTTTATTTTAATGAATATAAGCAAAAATCTCTCCAATGAATCTTAAATGAAATCCATTAACAAGATAAAATAACCGTCATTTTATTCTTTACTTCCCCTTATAACTAAATACTTAAATTAGAAAAAATAACAATGAAAGACGAGAGTGATGGAAGAGTAAGTTTCAGTTGTTCCATTTTTTATTATACTCCCTCTGTTTCAAATCTTTTATTATACTCCCTCTGTTTCAAATCTTTTTATCTATATTCTTTTTTAGTTTCATTAGCCTTTCTAATTTAATACAATATTCTATTACATTAAAACTTAAATACTTGCACCCGGAGGGTGCATATATTTGCTAGTATATATAATGTAATGTAAGTCTTTGCGTATGCGTCTAAATTATTTTTAAATTTTCAATTTCGTATTATCTTCTTCATATCTTCATACATATAAATTTAATACTTCAAAGAAGTCAAGTACAATTTTTTTCCATAAAAGATTCTTCTTCCCCTGAGAGAAACTTTTTAGAAAACATTTTTCATTACTTCCTATATATATATATATATATATATATATATATATATATATATGATATTGTCCGTGTAATTTGGACAATGTGGTAGAACCGAATGTAGCAATGTTATTATATTATTATATTATATGTATATGTTATATGTTATTATATATGTTATATATATTATATGTATATATATATGTTATTATATATGTATATATATATATGTTATATTATATGTTATTATATATGTTATATGTTATTATATATGTTATATTTATTATATATGTTATATATGTTATATGTATATGTTATTATATATGTTTTATGTTATTATATATGTTATTATATATGTTATATGTTATTATATATGTTCTTATACACCTATTCTTCGTGACTGAGAGTATTACAAGAAAGTAGGTGTTAGATATTTTTCTGATCACCATATTCCTCGAATACTTCGGTTGCATCAGATGAAACACACACACACACACACACACACAACAC
This sequence comes from Doryteuthis pealeii, assembly GCA_023376005.1. Classification (NCBI taxonomy): domain Eukaryota; kingdom Metazoa; phylum Mollusca; class Cephalopoda; order Myopsida; family Loliginidae; genus Doryteuthis; species Doryteuthis pealeii. Next base: position 117,886,485 of record CM042149.1, read on the forward strand.
ACACACACACACACACACACACACACACACATATATATATATATATATATATATATATATATATATATATATATATATATATGTGTGTGTGTGTGTATTTATGTATGTTGCTTGAACATGCAATAAAGGTTTTCAAAAGCGAAGATGGACAAAGGTAAAGATATGCTTAGATAAATAAGTGGGAAAAATATGCTCAGAAAACTCTTTGAAAGGCAAACACACAACGCAACTAAGTCAATGAGGGGTGAATCGCAAAGCAGTAACGAGTGCTGTGCTAAATAAATGTATATAACGAAAGGAGAGAAACCAAAAGAAAAGAAAAGAAAAAGAAAAAAAGAAAAAAGAAAGAAAGAAAGAAAGAATAAAGGAAGAAATGAAAGTTAAAAAGAAGTGTATCGAGAAACGCTTACATACATCGGTAAGTTATAAAGAAAAAGAAGAAAAAAAACGAGAAAGAAACGAAGAAGAAGAAGAAGAAGAAGAAGAAGAAGAAGAAGAAGAAGAAAACTTGTGCTTTTTAGACAGTCAGGTGCGTTTATTATTATATTATTATTATATATATTATTATTATTACTATTATTATTATTATTATTTGTTTTTTTTTTTCTTCTGAAAGTAAGAGGAAGAGAAGAGTTAATTCCAGAAACATGCACCGTCAGTCTGCTTGGCCGATGCATAGTACGAACGGCGAGCAGGCTAAGGAAGAAAGAAATAAAACTAAAAAAACAAAACAAAAAACAAACAGAAAAAAAAGGAAAAAAAAATCAACCAAAAAAAAACAAAAAACAAAAAAACAACCACACATACGAACAAAAAAATAAAAAAATATACACTAAAAAACAAAAAAAACAAGAAAAAACAAAACCAAAAAAAAAAAAAACCCAAAGAATTACGACGGTGTTAAGAGAATTGGAAACAAGACGAAAAATGGTAAAAAGGGGAACCTGCGCGAAACGGTCTTAGAAGAGAAAGCAGGCAGACAAGTTGGTAAGTGGTATAGGTTTTCATATGGCTACTACGTTCAATAAGGTTACGCAAACAGAAAGGGGTGGTTGGTTGGGGGACGACTGATGTTGGGGAGGGGGTGTCGATTGGTGGGAACAAAGTACTGCTAAAACTATTATTTTGTATGTTTCTTCTTTCTCTGCCCATATCTCATTCTACGTTTCTGGATTTTACCTATGCATATACACAAGACTATAGTGTAGACCACACACACACAACACACACACACACACACACACACACACACACACACACATATATATTAATATATATATATATATATATATATATATATATATATAGGGCTTGTTAAGCTCAGTTGGTAGAGCATTCACGGTAGGAATCTCAATTCCTGGTTCGACACCGGTCCTCGCCACCTCGTCGTATCAGAAGCACAAGGATCTGTGCGGTAAAGTGAGGTGCAGATGGTTGGCTTAGCGCTCCACCTCAGAGCCTTTCCTTGGTTTAGCGGAAGAGAAAAGTGGATAGGCTCTCTCGCTGTCTGGCTGACACCGACATTAGGATACCGTGACATTTTCTCGATTTGTTTAGCCTTACATTTGAACATATATGCCCGCCTAAATTCATTAATTATTAACTAATTAACTTTCAAAATTAGGTATGACTTCAATTAAGCACATATCCTCCATATATATATATATATATATATATATATATATATATATATACTTTTAATAAGATAGAAAAAATTAACAAAACCTCATTTGGCTATTATTAATTTATTTCGCCCAAAATAGCCAAACAATGGTTTGTTAAGTTGTTCTTTCTTATTGAGAGTGTAAATATTGCTCTGGGATACAATTAATTTATTAATTATCATACATTGAGCTCACCGTAGGGAATTGAAATAATCCTTGTATAAATCTATAGGTGTGGATCTGCATGGGCATGCTTTGTGGATATACAGAAGATATAGATAATCCACATATGGAATCATCCACAATTTTATATATATATATATATATATATATATATATGAAATAGTCAAACAATGTGTTTCAAATGGCAAAGGCCGACAATTTGTGGGAGATTATGTGCTCAATTAAAGTCATACCTAATTTTGTTAATTAATTAATTATAACTAAAGGAATTAGGCATGCATATCGGTTTAAATATAAAGCGTAAACAAATCGAGAAAAAGTCATCTCTGTATGTACATTTCAGCCCATTAGGCCTCATCAGCAGAGCTATAGACAGGGTAGTGCTTTGTGTGTGATTATATATATATATATATATATATATATATATATATATATATATATATATATATATATATATACACTAGTAAATATATGCAACACCGGGTGCAAATATTTAAGTTTTTGATATACAAAAATATCATATTAAATTTGAAAACATTAATGAAACTAAATAAGAATGCAGGTAAAATGAAACAGATGGTGGTATAATCAAAAAATAGAACAACTGAGACCTATTCTTCCATCACTTCCGTTTTTCATTGCTAAATTTTCTGATTTAACTATTTAGTTAAAATAGGAAGTAAAGAATAAAATTACTGTTATTTCTTCTTGTTAATGGATTTTTAAAAGATTTATCCCCGAGATTTTTGCTCATATTCATTAAGATAACACCAAACAATTAGAAATCAATAATACCAAGCACATATTTATTAAGATAATTTAATATCAACATGCAAATTAGCCTTCCCGTCCCACTGTAAACTGTTATTTTGTTGTATATATAAATAAAATTGCATGTTATAGTATGTAGATAAAGCCAACAATATTAATAATGTAAAACAATTTTATTAATAATTGACGATTAAATAAGAATACAATCATGGAGAATGTGACGTATATAGCTAAGGTACTTGTGACTTGGGTAGTGAATAGTTTCGGTTACAGACAGACAGACACACAATCTTTATTATAATAAGAGATAAGATAAATATATATATATATATATATATATATATATATATATATATATATTGGTTTGGAGGTTGATTTTGAAGGCTATCACAATGCAGGTGTAAAGAATAAGGTAACAATGGTGTTGTGTGTTAACCTGTATTTTATTCTTGAATTTTCCAGATAAGATCTCTTTTTCAGAAGATCCCTGGAACTGAAGTCGTCTAATTATGGCATTTATAACAAGACGACTTCAGTTCCAGTGATCTTCTGAAAAAGAGATTTTATCTCGAAAATTCAAGAATAAAATACAAGTTAACACATAACACCATTGTTACCTTATTCTTTACACTTGCATTGTGATAGCCTTCAAAATCAACCTCCAAACCACTATATACACAATGCTTCAAGAAAATGATAAAACTCTCAATATATATATATATATATATATTATATATATATATATATATATATATAAATTCGGCTTAGTGGCTTATTGTCGGCATTAGTCGGACATCAAGGGAGCATATCCTTTTTTTCTACAGGGAGGCTGTTTTGAGCCTGGGATGGAGTGCCATACCAACCATTAACTCCTCACTTAACCGTATAGATCCAAGCTATTCTGTTCATGCACTAAGTTGGCGTCGATCGGTATCGAAACCGGAACCTTGTGTCTTCTAGGCGGATGATCTATTGTTGGTGCCCTTCCGTCTATTAAAGACGATGACGTAGTGTCTACTTTTAAAAAAATCTGCAACTGTGTGAGTGGTTGACCATTTTTTTAATGGCAATCTCTGGTGCAGTTATTGCAAAGAAACGGTGATGCTTGCTGGAGATGCTGTTGTATCTCCAACCTTTTGGCTCTCTTTTCTGTGGCGCCTTCTTTCCTCTCTTTTTCACTCCTTTTCGTTCCTTGTTTGGAGGTGCCAGGTCGTACGGTCTTCTGCATAAGCCTCCCAAGTGTTGATGCCGATGTGGCATGTCTTCATATCTCTATTGCAGACATCTTTAAAGCGCAAGTCATTGTGTCCCGATTACGCATTGGTCATACAAGACTAACGCACTCCTATATATTCAAACAAGAACAACAACAACAATGTGGAACATGTCAAACACCTTTGACAGTTAAACACTTATTCATGGAATGCAGGATTTTTGATCACATCAGAAACCGTTATTTTAGAGCAAACAACATGAAAGATCTATTTGAAAATGTCAACATGGAGGATGTTCTCTCTTTTTTGAGAGAAATAAAATTATACCATAGAATATAGACATGAAACAAATCAATACCATACAACATAATTCCCAATAATGCTAACACATTGTTAAAACCAATTACTAAAAAGTATAAATATAAATACACGATATGTATCACTTCCTAACCGTTAGGCCTGACATAACCCCAGACGGGTTGATATGTCGTTAAAATCAATAAACACAAACACACTCTACTAACTCAACATACAGTAGGTCTTTAGGGATACGGCCTTTGTCCATCCTCCTGACGTGACCAAGCCAACGGATGCTCTAATGACTGGGCTAAACCTGCAACGTAAACTATGTTATCTATCGTTATTGTAGCAGTGGTCTTGGATAAAGGGAAAACTCTTAATTCAAGTGTTGTTCAGAGTATCTGTGGCACACCGGTGTACCATTCTTCTCTTATCAGCCTATCCCACAGGTGTGGTTGGTTTTACACAAGCCATTACCGCTATGTACTAATGATATGAAGAGATAGCCTAATGGTTCGTATCTTTAACTTACGTGTCAGGCATATTTTATGTGTTTCTTGGGCACCTCACGTGTGGCAATGGCTAGCAAGCTAGATTAGTGAGTTCGATTCTCACTAGGCTCCCCATACTTCTGGCCTTGTGCCACATCTAAGCAAAGCTTTTGGGTACCTTATGTAGTGCAAAGGTTAGCAAGCTAGATAAGCAGACCGTTGTTAGTGAGTTCGATTCTCACTGGGTGCCCCATACTTCTGGCATTGTGCCACATCTAAGCTAAGCTTTTAAGTGCGTCAATTAAGCTAAGCTTGGTAAATAAGGGACCTCATGTGACGTAATGGTTACCAAGCTAGATTAACAAACCGTTTTTAGTGAGTTCGATTCTCACTGGGTGCCCATACTTCTGGCATTGTGCCACATCTAAGCTAAGCTTTTAAGTGCGTCAACTAAGCTAAGCTTAGTAAATAAGGGACCTCATGTGACGTAATGGTTACCAAGCTAGATTAACAAACCGTTTTTAATGAGTTCGATTCTCACTGGGTGCCCCATATAACAGACTTTTTACCACAACTAAGCTAAGCTTAGTAAATAAGGGCACCTCATGTGGAGTAATGGTTAGTAAGCTAGATTAGCAGACTGTTGTTAGTGAGTTCGATTCTCACTGGGTGCCCCATAATTCTGGCCTTGTGCCACATCTAAGCAAACCTTTTGGGTACCTCACGTAGTGCAATGGTTAGCAAGCTAGATTAACAAACCATTTTAAGTGAGTTCGATTCTCACTGGGTGCCCCATACATAAGGCTTTTTGACATTACTAAGCTAAGCTTATAAAATAAGGGACCGCATGTGACGTAATGGTTACCAAGCTAGATTAACAACCCGTTTTTAGTGAGTTCGATTCTCACTGGGTGCGCAATATATCAGACATTTTACCACAACTAAGCTAAGCTTAGTAAATAAGGCACCTCATGTGGTATAATGGTAAGCAAGTTGGATTAACAGACCGTTGTTAGTGAGTTCGCTTCTCACTGGGTGCCCCATATATATATATATATATATATATATATATATATATAAAGACAATTTGCCCCGTATATCAAATCAATTTTCCCCATTGAAATAATTTGAAATGCCATTAATCCATTCCAGCCTCACCCTCCAAACAATCTAGTTTTTGTTAAGAACTTTTTAAATAATAAAAATAGCACTCTATTGTATAAAAACGTAATAAAATGTAATGTAATGAATTATGTGCTGTAATATGTTTTGATGTTTATTTTTTTCTAAATAATATTTTTCTTTGCGTAATAAATTTGGAAACTTTAATGATTTTAGTAAACGTATTTACATAAGCGCATCTGAAGCATAAACTCAAAATTTTGTCTCTGAATATAAATCAAAAATCGAACGAGTGACAGCTTGTAATTCGGAAAACTCCATTTTTTAGGCGACTTAATAGATTTTGATAAAGAGAGTTCTTTCTAGAGCTGTTGTCAAAGCTCTACTATTTACCCATAGCTGAAGGGAGAATAGCTGGGTTCCTGCGTTTCCCAAAGGTATTAGCAGAGCCTTGTATATATTTACCAACCCCTCTGCACTAGCAGGATGTAACTCAAGTTTTCCTTCTCCTAAACTGGTTACCTAGCCATGGGTAAGGAGCCCGATTCGCTCTACTATTTACCCATAGCTGGAAGAAGAGTAGTTGGATTCTTATCTTTAATAAGGCTATTAGCTATTGTGAAATTCAAACAGCTTTGTCCAGGATTTGAACTCAGTTCGACGAGTTCATTTCCAACGACTCTAACCATTACACCACGTACCTCTCTAACTTGTCCAGGATTTGAACTCGATTTGTTGTGTCTATTTCTTGCTAGGTGAAATGCAAACAGCTTCGTCCAGGATTTGAACTCAGTTCAACGAGTTTATTTCCTACGACTCTAACCATTACACCACGCACCTCCAACTTGTCCAGGATTTGAACTCGGTTCGTTGTGTCTATTTCTTACAACAATATCTACTGCAACCGAAGCGCCTCAATATAACATGGACCTATATAACAAGACCAGCAATGTAATTTACTCTATAATTATTTCTTAATCTTTCTCAACGAGTTTCAACCCGAGGTCATCGTATGGGATTTTCTCCCTGGCCTACAATAGACTAACTCTGAAATAGACCAAAGCTATAACAATAAAGTAAAGTGGTTTAATTGCTAACATAATCGACTACGGCATCGTAGTTAGCGAGTTCGAACTCTATTCCTGCTATTACGCTAACTTTCGGACTAAATACTTGGAAAAGGCATGAATATTAGGGTAGGTCGATTTTTCACTTTAAAAAAATATCAAATTGTCCATCAATGCGAAAGTTGTGTGTTAGTATACTGAATACTGATACCAAAAAATAGATCTTTTAAATGCATCATTATTTGAGGGAATATCATCAAAGATCGTCTACTAAAATGCACTAAAAATCCTCTTTTTCGCAAAATTTAGCCCTTAGAAAACAAGGATTTAAGTGCATCTTATTTGACGATCTTTGATGCTATTTCCTCAAACAATGGTGCAAGTAAAATATCTAATTTTTGATATCAGTATTCAATATACTAACACATCATTTTCGCAATTTGATATTTTTAAAAAGTGAAAAATCGAACTACCCTAGTGACCATTTCCTTCGACGGTAACCATTACACTACGCGCCTCCAAAATTCAAACATAATGCAGGCGAAAGATAACATCATCAAGACTTTTAAAGATTCATACTTTTTGGTACGGATATTATGGCATAAAAGAACCGAATCAGAAGCTGCTAGCCAATTGGGTAAGAAATGACCACTGTATGATCGGTGTTGATATGAGAATATGATTTCATAGGGTGTAGTAGAAATCTTATAGCATGCAGTATTAAAGAGAATAACGTATATATATATATATATATATATATATATATATATATATATATGGCGAAACACGTGTCTATAGATGACCATATATATATATACATATATATGAGCAGTAAATACACACGCGGTGTGTTTATGATATGGCTTTTTTTAGCCGACAATTTTGGGGAGAATATGTGCTTAATTGAAGTCGTACCTAATTTTGAAAATTAATTAATTAACAATTAATTAATTAGGCGGGCATACTTATTCAAATGAAAGGCTAAACAAATTGAGACAAATCAATCTCTGTATGTACCTTTCGGCCTATTAGGCCTCATCAGCAGAGCTATAGATAGGAAGACCGCCGTGTGCGTGATTCGAACACTGACTGTCAAGCTGACAGGCGAGGACTGTAACCCCTACACCAACCGGACTTTCCTAGATTTTTCGTTTTATCTAGAGTGGGTTATATTCCTCTTATAGTGACTTTTACTACACGACAGTACTAGAAGTAAATAAACAAACGATGTGTTTGGATATGGCTTTTTTAGCCGAAAATTTTTGGGAGAATATGTGCTTAATTGAAGTCGTACCTAATTTTGAAAATTGATTAATTAATAATTATATATATATATATATATATATATATATATATATATATATATATATATATATATATATATATATATTTACACGTTGTTCTATATGCTCCCAAAACTCTCTAGTGGTGACTAAAATCAACTTTCACTAACAGCACATATAAAGCAATGGTCCTTTGTTTACAGACCGGATCTCTCTGGTGATCGTAAAATATACGAACAAATGTATGTATTTAATAAGTTACCCCCCCCCCCCTTTTCACGGCAGCTGTCAAATGACCGAGAGGTGAACAAATCGGGCGGACGAAAAGTCAGTCAGATTTCGCTCCTGGTCAGAGGTAATTGTTGTGTCTAGCCACACTGAAGAGGCGTGAAACGCAGAAACACATGTCTGTAGATGACTTATATATATATATATATATATATATATATATATATATATATCTTGGAATCTCTTGTTATTTCGAAAAATAAACAAATCTTATATGATTTCTTATGCGTAATTTGTTTCCTACTCAAAATGCAGCTAAAAAATAAAAATTAAGTTAGGTCTTGTCAGAACTGTCAAACTAGAAATTGAATTTAGAAGAACAAATTTAAAATTAATGAAAATAGAATACAATGAAGTTTTTGACAAGATATTACTAAAAAAAATATTTTTTAGACCATTGAAATATGAAGTCATTCTCAGAAAACATATGAAAAAAAAAATGGAAATGAATCTGACGGTGTATGAGTATTAAAAATAGGAAAAACAGTCAGATGATTCTTTATTTATGAATAATAGTAAGCTTATGTTCGAGCGTTTTAGATGTCTATTAAGTCATTTTCAAGGCGCTTGTACGATTGCCCTGAAAATAGCTGGATAAAAACTGAAAAGAGGGAACGTTGGCATACATTTATTAATAAAAAGATCCTCTGGAATTTATCTATCTATCTATCTATCTATCTATCTATCTATCTAAGGGCCGGGTTAGCTCAGTCGGTAGAGCGTTCGGCTAGAAACCACATGGTTCCTAGTTCGATTCCGGTCCTCACCAACTCAGCGTATGAGTAGCACAGGGATCTGTGCGGTAAAGTAAGGAGCTGATGGTAGGTGTGGCGCTCCACCTCAGATGCCAAAAAACAATCTCCTTGGTCTAGCGCTAGTGAAAAGGGGATAGACTTCCTCGCTGAATTGCTGATACCGACTTTACTTACTTATATATAAATATAAAATAGTGAAAAATCTTTGAAAAAACACAGGTTCAAATAAAATGAAAAACGATTAATCTACTCACATTTACATACCCACTCTCTCTCTCTCTCTCTCTCTCTCTCTCTCTCTCTCTCTCTCTCTCTCTCTCAGTCTTTCTCACATACACAAACACACAACGTAAGAGAATGTTCGACGTCATCCTTCAAAACCGTTTATCCCAGCGTCTCATAAATTTCGAACTATACTAAGAGCGCTAACTTTCCATTCAAAACATTGTAAACAGACTGATCAGCAACAACTATCACAGTCTCCTTATTATTCTGTGATACATTTTACTTTTCCTTATATAAACAAAAGGCCTGAAGAAGATCTACTAAACAGATTGAAACACTGTAGCGTTGGCTGAATAAATATCATTTTATTTGAACCTGTGTTTTTTCACAAATGTT
>CM042149.1:117898743-117906243 GCA_023376005.1 Doryteuthis pealeii
AATCCTTATTTTTTTAGATAAAATTCGTTGGAACACGGAGAATTTTTGAAATTTTCGAAAAAATAACTTTTTAAAAAATCACGTGAAGAGAGTGTTCAAACGCGGTCGAGAAAGATTTCTTTCAAACAAATAATATTATTACCAGTCTAGGAGAAGGAAAACGCTGAATGTAAACATCGAAGAAATTGAGCATAAGAACGGGCGTCCGAAGAGACAGAGACAACAAACAGCCTAAATATATATATACTATAAACATGTATATATATATATATATATATATATATATATATATATGAGAGAGATTTGTAATTATTTATTAAAGAATAGGAATAAGAACAGGAAAAAGAAGAAAAGAGACCGAGAGAGAGAGAAACTGAGATGAAGAGAGAGAATGTGGAGGAGAGAGAGAGAGAGAGAGAGAGAGAGAGAGAGAGAGAGAGAGAGAGGGGAGAGATGGGTATAGAGAAAAACTGAGATGAAGAGAGAGAATGTGGAGGAGAGAGAGAGAGAGAGAGAGAGAGAGAGAGAGAGAGAGAAGGATATAGAGAAAAACTGAGATGAAGAGAGAGAATATGGAGGAGAGAGATAGATAGATAGATAGATAGATAGATAGAGAGAGAGAGAGAGAGAGAGAGAGAGAGAGAGAGAGAGAGAGAGTGAGAGAGAGAGAAAAGGATATAGAGAAAAACTGAGACGAAGAGAGAGAATATGGAGGTGAGAGAGAGAGAGACAAAGAGAGAGAGAGAAGGATATAGAGAAAACTGAGATGAAGAGAGAGAATGTGGAGGAGAACCTTTCGGTTTATTTAAACCTTCATTAGGATAGATTATGGGGGTGAAGAAATTGATGGATGTTTTGTAAATGGATGTTTTTAAGCGTCGATAAATAAATTCATCTTATTTTTGGAACACTTCGTTTTTCAAATTTCTTAATATTGTCGGATTTATTTCCATATTTACTTCCATACATACACACACACACACACACACACACACACACACACATATATATATATATATATATGAAGTGGACAAACAATCTGTTTGAGATGGCGATAGCCGACAGTTTTTCGGAGATTATGTGCATAATTTATGTCATACCTATTTTGAAAAATAATTAGTTATAATTAAATGAATTAGGCATGCATATCGGTTTAAATTTAAACCGATATGCACGCCTAGTTCATTTAATTATAACTAATTAATTTTCAAATTAGGTATGACTTCAATTAAACACATAATATCCCATATATATATATATATATATATATATATATATATATAGGCAGCCCAGCCAGGACCTACATTGACCAACTATGTAAAGATACTGGATGCTGCGCGGAGGAGCTCCCAGAGTCGATGAGTGATAGGGAGGGTTGGCAAGAGACCGTCATGGATATCCGTGCAAATTGCGCGACATGATGATGATGATGATATATATATATATTCTCGTTATTGAGTAGACACTTACCAATATATATATATGGTAGGTGTCTACTCCATTATGAGCTGGCCTATTTCTAGAACAAAAGTGCGTTATCTACCGTTGCTGTCTGCTCATAAACTCAGCTAGGAATCATAAACATAAAAGGTCTTTTCAATGCTCTATTTTGGATACTTCTTAATCCCCTTTTTGTCATCAAAACTATTGTTTACATTCCAGGTGAGACCGGGCATGTTATATCTCGCTTGTGGGGGATACAATGAGCCAATCAGTATTCCTGTTGGCGGTAACGTTCACATTCACTCTTCAACTCACTGCACGTGACTACCCCATGTGACGTTTCAGGCTTGACGTTTGGCGGTAAGTAAGAAGACACGGGCACATTCTTCACAGATCACTGAATCACAGTTAAGTCAATACAACCCTCATATTTTCGTTGGCAGAGTAGATGAATTTTTCAGTTGGTAGAATATACAAAAATAGAATAAGCCTCCGTCCATCCCATATTTCCTAACACACACACCACACACACACACACACATATATATATATATATATATATATATATATGTGTGTGTGTGTGTGTGTGTGTGTGTCTAACACACTCTTCTACCCGGATTTTAATAGCATGTCAAACCCTCAAAAATACTCCAATTTTTCCATAATGCTCCCTTTCAAAAAATCTAAAAACAATTTCTTCAAATAAGATATCTTCTCCTGACGATGACCTAAGGTCGAAACTAGTTGAGAATAAATAACATATAAGAAATATTCCTGTTTGCCTGATTACTTTTTGTTCATATATATATATATATATATATTATATATATATATATATATATATATATATGATATGTAAACACGGTGTGTTTGGATATGGCTTTTTGCCGACAATTTTTGGGAGAATATGTGCTTAATTTAAGTCGTTCCTAATTTTGAAAATTAATTGATTATTAATTAATTAATTAGGCGGGAATGCCTATTTAAATGTAAGGCTAAACAAATCGAGAAAAATCAATCTCTGTATGTACATTTCGGCCTATATATATATATATATATATATATATATATATATATATATATGAGGAAAAGGGGATTGGAATGAATCCGACAGAATGAGGTAAAATAAGGAATAAAAGAACAAAACTCAGACAAAATGTGTAGTATATTTCGCTGGAGGTTTGAACTCAGCTTCTTCTACTTTATTGAATTATTAAGATCATACAATTGTTTTATAGAACGGGGGAAGTCGGTATGTGAGTAAGTTTTGTGGTGAGGGAAAGATTTGATTGGTTATAGGAAACATCTTTGGGAAAGATAAGAAGGGAAACAGATGGGAAGAGAGTTGAGGGAGGTAGGTAGAAAAATGAATGGTGAGAACTACCTGATAGGGGAGGGGAGTAGCCATTTCTTGGATAGAGATTTGAGTAAAAGAAGTAGCACATCGGAGTAATAAAGGGTGTGGTTTAATAAAGCAGAAGAAGCTGAGGTCAAATCTCCAGCGAAATATACTACACATTTTTGTCTGAGTTTTGTTTTTCATTCTTTATTTATTTATTCTTGTCTGACGAGTTTTTGTTCGATCCTCTCTAACTGTCTGGCCATCTTTTTAAGGTTTTTACCACGAGCACTTTCTGCACAACTTAGTGCCATCATCAGGTGTGGAACTGGTGAGATGTTTCCATTGCTTCTTTTAAACAAACAGAAGCAGTACAAATTAGTAGGAGGAGAGGCTTACAAGTTTCTTTTAAACAAACAGTATTATTACCAGTGCACGCATAGGAAAGACATGGTCCGCTATAAATAAATTATCAGTCATATGGATATCCAATCTCACAGACAAGTTAAAGAGACAATTCTTCCAGGTCGTTGTCGTGTCAGTACTGTTGTATAGCTGCACCACCTGGACCCTAACGAAGCGACTAGAGAATAAACTAGATGGGAGCTGCACAAGAATTCTGCGTGTGATCCTGAACAAGACGTGGAAGCAACACCCCACAAGAAATCAGCTGTACGGCCACCTGCCACTTATCACTCAAACCATTCGGGCAAGATGGACATGATACGCAGGACACTGCTGGAGAAGCAAGGACGAACTCATGAGTGACGTCCTCTTATGGAAGTCATTACATGGGCACACCAGTGTGGGCCGACCAACAAAGACGTACATTAAGCAGCTCTGTGCGGATACAGGATGCTTCATAGAGGACCTCCCAAGAATGATGAGTGACAGGGGCGGATGGAGAGAGATTGTCATGGATATCCGTGCTAACAGCGCGACATGATGATGATGATCATAATGTTATAGTTCGCTGACAGAAATCTGTTTCGAACTTTTATTAAAGCGGTCTTCATCAAGAGCGAAATATTTGTGATAAAAAGACGGGATAAGTAAACCGTTACAAACAGGAGGGGTACAACCGAACGTTCATGTTCGGAACCAGAATTTTTTTTTTTAATTTTGAAAATGCATATTCTCTTTTAAAAATAAAATAATTTTTTTTTTAAATCCACAAGAAAACTCTTTTACAAGAAATTTATTTTATTTTTAAAACAGAATATGTATTTTCAAAATTAAAAAAAAAAATCCGGCCCCGAATATGAACGTTCGTTTGTATCCCTCCTGTTTGTAACTGTTTACTTAACCCGTCTTTCCATCACAAATATTTGATGAAGACCACTTTAATAAATGGTCGAAACAGATTTCTGTCAGCGAACTATAACACCATTTGTTTGTTTTTTTCTAAAAATGTTTTATTCATACTATCGGATTCACTTCCATTTACTTTTCATATATATATATATATATATATATATATATATATATATATATATATATATATATATATATAACAGAGTCTTCCAGTTGTGACAATGTGTTCTTAAGGTGTTCGCAGTTTAACTGTTCACTAACTTTTAGTTTAGTCTTGTCAAACAATACGAACAATAGAGTTACACATTTTTACTAATTAAATATAACCATAAACCGTTAGAAATAATAGCTTCCACAATTTCTTTCAATTGCCCGCCTGAATTTCTTAAAATTTATATATATATATATATATATATATATATATATATATATATATATATATATTGAGAGCTTGTGTGTGTGTTTGTGTCTATTTGCGTATTCACATGTGTCGCATGTGCGCGTGAAAAATAGGCCCTAATTTAGTTATAAAAAGACACTTCGCAATTAAAATCGAAAAAAACAGCAAAATTGCTTTTCTTTAGGAAGTGAGTGAAAAATATATGTCGATTGTGCGATCATTTATAAGACAACATATAAAAAAGACTGTTGCAGATTATATATATATATATATATATATATATATATATATATATATATATATATATATATATATGTATAGTCGGCGTCGTGAGTTAAAATGCGAGATTGCTCGTTATCGACAAAAAATAAACTCACTTACTTAGAAATAAAATAATTGCAGACACGATTTTTTAAAAGTTTTTGAACATTAGATAAAATTTATCACGTTTTAGATCCTCAAATATATATATATATATATATATATATATATATATATATACTTGTTTTTAAAGATGTACTTAAATTCATCATCTACCACTCTCGTCAATCTATGAAATATTCGTATATCTCTACCAAATTTCATATATATATATATATATATATATATATATATATATATATATATATATACGTGTATATATATATATATATATATACATATACATACATACGTAGTATATTCATTGATGTATGCTATTAAAAGTAACTATATATGTAAATAGTACCTATACAAATGTATATGTAACATCCGAGTCGAAAATGCATGAGAAAAAATATATGTAATATATGTATATTCTTTTATTTATATGGAAATTTAGTAATATAAGTATATCGATGTATCCGTAGGCGACCAAGTAAATGTATATATATATATATATATATATATATATATATATATATATACACACACACACACACACACACATATATATGAATATATATAAAAAATGGTGCATAGACCTTTTATAGAAATATATATTGAGTGTGTATGTGTGTGTGTGTGTGTGTGTGTGTGTGTTTATATTCACTTTTGTTTACATAGGGTAGATGATAAAATTAACTTTTCTATTTCCATCTCCTGTCTGCCCTTATTATCTTCAAACACTTGGTCAATTCAATAAACTTGTATCTATGTATTTATTGATGTACACATATTGACATCCGAGTGTCTGCCTTTTAATTTTATACTCATACTAGCGGAAGTACCCGGTCCATGACGGGACTAAAAAGATTTTAGGAACATCATAGAATAAGACAGAAAGGGAAGAGATGATTGGTTGGTTGGGTTTTACGGCATGCAGCCCCACCCGGTTTCGACCGGGGGTCCGGTGAGCTTCGGCCGCTGGACCGGTTATGTTGTAATAATAGCGTCGATCCCAGGGGGCCATCCCTCCAGGCAACACCTGCCCCCCTTGATTTAAAGGGGCAAGGCTGGGTTTATTGCCCATCGCCTGAGACGCCCTCCTTGAGGGGGAATGCCGACGGGATCGACGCAATTTTTCACCCGCCACCCCATGAGCTTCGGCTTGTGGGTGGTCCCACATAAATAGGGCCTTGTGCCTGACCCGTACAAGTGGGGTACATGGAAAATATCATGTCAACCCCTTGGGTTATTTTATGCCGAATATTTCTATTTGTAATTTGGTGTTCAAAAATGTTTAATGCCGACAGAGTTTTGAAATAATTTCATTTTTAATAAATAATAAAATGTTGTTTATAAACTCATGTTTTCTATTTAACCCATAGATGGGACCCTAACAGGTACTACCACTCCGGGTCAGAGTGGACCAGGGAGCAATGGGGATAAAGGGGTGCTCCACATTCCCCAAACCTCCAAAACTGGAACCTCACCATCAGATAGAGTTTAACGTCTTTCCCAGGACATGTAGACCCCCAATCACCGCCTTCTAGCACCCATATGATAAAAAGGGTTGGGGCTTGCCATAAAGAGGGAAGAGATAAGTAAGAGAAATCAATTTTGACGATGAAAGAAGCTCCGAATTCACCTATGATGATATGAATTATTGGATCATATTATTTGATCAGTAAAAATAAAAAATAAAAATTTTGTACTTTTCCTTATTATAAACTTATCAAAGTGCATGCACGATTTTAATTCTCAATGGCATGTGTCGATATATAACTCAGAACATCGTAGTTACATGTCGTTGATAAGTCGAAACACGGTGTCTGTGGATGATTATATATGCTCCCCGTCCCCCCTGGGGTTGAGCACTTTGGTGGGCATTTCGCTGACGACCGCCAACTAAAGTGTAAACACAACGCTCTCCTATAAAACGGATGGAGCATTCTATGGCGGCCTTTACATACATACAGATGTGTGTATTAAAACAGTTAAAATCCACTTCGCATTCTGTAGGTCACGATAGCCGAGCTGTAAAGTTTTCCGACTGATGCTGAATCGACCGGGTTTCTATCCCGGCTGTAGGTAGCTTACAAATGTCTAGCCCCCCTGATGAGACTTGATAAGTCGAAACACGTGTCTGTGGATGACTATATATATATATATATATATATATATATATATATATATATCAACACTTCCGCAGGAGCAGGATGTGACACAAGGTCAATTTCTTAAGCGGAGTTTTACAGGATTGCATTCTCCTAGACTGGTTACCTAGCCAAGATTAAAGAGCACTGTCTGTCCATCTATATAGCCATAGTAGTTGGATGCATACTTTTCCCAAGGATATTAGCGCTATATGAAATGCAAACAGACTCGTCCGAGATTGGAACTCGGTTCGGCGAATCCATTTCCTACCATTACTCCACGCGCCTCCTTTATAAATATAGATACTACTATGAACGATTGTATTATGGCAACTCAACGGCCGAGACAATTAAAAAAGATTATTCCTCAATGCCTAATCCACAGTTCAACGAGCTCCGTTGGCCATGTTTCTTTAATACTTGAAAGAATCAGTGAGAAATTAAAATTTCTTTAAACACGCAGATGATCTGGCACTTCTCGCAAATAC
>CM042149.1:117911243-117918743 GCA_023376005.1 Doryteuthis pealeii
GTGTGTGCGTATGAATGACCATATCCACGAGTGTATGTGCGTATGAAAGAGCATATTTCTGTTTGGTGGCCATGGTGTTGTATAATATTTCGTGTTGGATGTAATATAACTTATTATTATTATTATTATTATTATTATTATTATTTACTCCTTTTGAGTTTTCACATCAGCATTAGCTGATGGTCTTTCACTGGAGTCTGAGTGACAGCAAGTCTCCTCATGTCTCCAGGACTCTTCTGAGTATTCTGGGAGATTGAAGCAGTGCAGGGTTCTGAATGGTTTCAATCCTTCCTCTGATATCCAAACTTTCCAAACCCTTTTCTAATCCTTTTGTGACTGTTCCAAGTGCACCAACCACAATTGGTATCACTTTCACTTTCATATTCCATAACTTTTTCAGTTCTCTGGCAAGGTCCAGATATTTGTCCATTTTTTCATTTTCCTTTAGCTTCACCCTGTGATCTGCTGGCACTGCAAAATCCACCAGTTGACAAGTTCTTTCTTCTTTGTTTATCAACACTAGGTCTAATCTTCTTGCTGGGATAAGGTGATCCGTTTATTATTATTATTATTATTATTATTATTATTATTATTATTATTATTATTATTTATTTGTTTATTACTTATTTATATTTAATTCAATTTATTTTTTAAATTCTTTCATATTTACTTTGCCCATATGTATATATATATATATATATATATACTTGTCGTTACTTGTAATGGTTATCATCGTAGGGAGTGGTCACGATGACACAAATTCAACTCCTTGCGAGGCTCGTTTCATTACCCGCAACACTAATACTCTTGGGAAATGTATGTATCCAACTATTCCCTCTCCATCAGAGCAAATTCGTCTCTTTAACCTTGATATGGCAACCGGTCTAGAAGAAGAAAAACTCTGAATTCAAACTTGTTAAGTGCATGAGTTTATTTATGCAAGTAAGTAAGTAAAGTTTGTAGTTACTTACTAGGCTTAGTCTGGCACAAGGCTAGAAATATCGAGTTCCCAATTAAAATAAAACTTATTAACAATCACCTACGAGTCTAGCTTGCTAACCATTTACACAATGTAAGGAGTTTAACCCTATTTCAAGCAAACAATTTATTTAATTATTGTAGATTGGGCGAATGATTTTTTAGAAAATTTTGCAAAATTTCAAACAAATCAATCTGTCTGTATGTTTGTTTGTACATTGACCCGTAAAAGTAAAATTGATAGAGATCAGCAAAGACAAAAGTTCAATAAAATCTTATTTTTGTCCGTGTGGGGGGTGTTAAAAAGCTTTTTATCTCTCGCTTTCCGTAAGAAAAGCTAAATAAAAATAAAAGTAAGTAACTCGTCGGGGTGGCCTAAAATCGGTATCAGCCTAGCGCATTTTCACTAGTGCTAGACCAAGGAAATTATTTTGGCGTCTGAGGGGGAGCGCCATACCTACCATCAGCTCCTCACTTTACCACAAAGATCCCTGTGCTACTCATATACTGAATTGGCGAGAGCCGGTATCGAAACCGAAACATTGTGGCTCGTAGTCGGACGCTCTACGACTGAGCTAAACCAGCCCTAATAAAGGAACAAAACAAATTAATAAAGGGTAAAACAATAAAAACCAAATAAAAGACCAACAAAAAAAAACTAGAAGAATATTAAATATAAAAACTTAAAAACAAGAATATATAAAGAATAAAAGATAATATAAAAACACCTAGAAAAATATTTCTTATCAATCTATATATAAATATAGATAAATTAGATATCTATAATCATATATATTGATAAAAATCTTAACTTTTAAATCCCGGAAAATGCTGGGTAGCTCTTCTAGGCAGCTATAAAAAAAACACACATGATAATTTGATCGGAAAAGGGCCGGGTTAGCTCAGTCGGTAGAGCGTTCGGTTAGAAACCACAAGGTTCCTAGT
Source organism: Doryteuthis pealeii (assembly GCA_023376005.1). NCBI lineage: Eukaryota > Metazoa > Mollusca > Cephalopoda > Myopsida > Loliginidae > Doryteuthis > Doryteuthis pealeii. The sequence goes on from CM042149.1 coordinate 117,913,167, forward strand.
TCGATACCCGCCCTCGCCAACTCAGTGTATGAGTAGCACAGGATCTGTGCGGTAAAGTAAGGAGCTGATGGTAAGTGTGGCGCTCCACCCAGACGCTAAAACAATCTCCTTGGTCTAGCGCTAGTGAAAAGGGGATAGACCCCCTTGCTGTCTGGCCGATACCGACATTAGGCCGCCCCAACGACTTATTGTGTTATAGGCAGTCATTCTAATATATTTTTGGTTTAGTGCGTCCTGGGATGCACATATCTGCTTTCAATGAGTCCTGGGAAAATTTATGGGTCCCAACTAAAGCCATCTAACTCCTACCTTGTAACCTATTCTGTGTAATTCGTTTCTAAGAAACTATTGAAATGTATTTACAGTTAACTTGAAATGGTGATAGAAGAAAAAAGAAAAACACTGGGACGCATGGATTTGATTTTACTGTGTTCTTTTAGATTTTTGTGCGTCAGGGACGCAGGACGCGTACCTATCAACATCTCTGGTTATAAGACATTCGCAGGCAGGTAAGAAAGCTGTATTTCATGGTTTTTTTTTATCGCTTCCCACTCTCTTTACCCTACTCCGCCACTCCGTACGGCTTGACTTATGTCAGCGAGGACACATTCGATGATTCAACATCAAATCTTGCAAATTTGTTTTTATCAAATTTTGCTACTCAATCTGGAAGTTGTGAAAAGAAAATCATTAGATAAATTGATTGACAATAGATTGTAATTAAGGCGCAAATTACTAAGTAGTATGTACCGAAAATATACAAATGTGAATCCTATACTCCCAAATCTTCACATTGGGTGGTAATCCTCTGAAATTAGTAGACAAGTTCACATATCTAGGTACTAACACCTCATATATTGAAAGCGATGTCCGCCCTGTCGGTGGGGCTGTAGAGTACGTTGACTGCACCTCTGTCGACCGCGGATGGAGACCCGTGATGTGGAAGGATGAAACACTGGTGGCTGAGCAGTCAATGACTTGCAACACCTTACTTTCAACCAGTCTATCTATTTATCTATTTATCTATCTATCTATCTATCTCATTTATTCTATCTCAGTTTATTCCTATCTATCTATCTATCTATCTATCTATCTGCACCGTCTATTCACATCTATCTATCTATCTATCTATCTATCTATCTATATTATTCTATCTATCTATCTATATATATATATATATATATATATATATATATATATATACACCATCTATTCACATATATCTATCTATCTCAGTTTATTGCTATCTATCTATCTATCTATCTATCTACACCGTCTATTCACATATATCTATCTATCTCAGTTTATTCCTATCTATATATCTATCTATCTATCTACACCATCTATTCACATATATCTATCTATCTCAGTTTATTCCTATCTATCTACACCGTCTATTCACATATATCTATCTATCTCAGTTTATTCCTATCTATCTATCTATCTATCTATCTATCTATTTATCTTTCTATCATTCTATCGATCTATCTATCTATCTATCTATCAATTAATCTATCTCAAGTTATCCCTATTTATCTATCCAGCTATCTCAGTCTATTCACATCTATCAATCAATCTTTATCATTCTATTCATATATATTTATATGTCTGTCTATCTATCCATATATTTATCTACACTGTCTATTCACATCTATCGATCTATCTATTTATCTCTCTATCTATCTCAGTTTATTCATATCAATCTATCTATTTATTTATTCATTTATTTATTCATTAATCTATCTATCTATCTATCTGTATATCTATCAATCAATCTATCTCAGTTTATCCCTATTTATCTATCCAAATATCTCAGTCTATTCATATCTATCCATCAATTTTTATCAATCTATTCATATCTATCTATCTGTCTCTCTTCTATCTATCTATCTATCTATCTATCTATCTATCGATTGACTCATATCTATCTATCTATCTATCTATCTATCTCAGTTTATTCATATCTATCTATGTCTACGAGATTGCTTAAATCTGGCCCAATTTCTTTCCATCCATTGTCCCTAGACCCAAGTTATTTATCTCAATATATATATATATATATATATATATATATATATATATATATATATATATATACATATATATATATATACATATATATATATATGTATATATATATGTATATATAAGCTTTTAGAATGAGTTTATTGTTTTAGTAAGACGATATCTATTGATGCCCAGAGTCATGTCTTCTTTCCTTCTTGAAGCAGACACTTTATGAACAACCAAGAGGATCACAAGAATACAAATTGATCGATATTTATCTTGAACTCTGAGTGATTGATCCAGTAAGAATCTTTGATTGCTGTCTCCACATAATGGCCATTATCAGGAATAGCGCTAAAGAATATCGATTTTGCCGCCATGAATATCCGATTCCCAGTAAGCCCTAAATGGTGTCTAACAGAAAGGAACAACATAAAGGTTACTCAGGACAGGACATTAACACTAGTTAATATTGACTTGAGTAGTGTACCCTCGGCTTTTACACGGACGAGAAAACCTTAAGTTGTTTATAAACACCATAAGAACATCTTTGTTATGAATCAAACAAAAAAAACTTAAACCCTTAGCGATGTATATAAGAAATAATACCATATGTTATAACACATCACTCAATAAGTCCCAGGCCTGACATATAGATAGCACTACTAATAAAATTCCATGTGATTTTTATAAAGTACTAACCTTCAAATAGCACGCACCAAAATGTGAGCCCAATCGGATTATTAGTTTACGAATTAGTTATTTACGTGAATATAATGTTGCAAATTTTGAAAACGATTGAAAAATCTGAATTTCGTGTGTTGATAAAGCATTGCTTTCTGATTGGAAACATACTGTTCAAACAAAGCAATGACTTGATATGTGTTATTCCGACTCTACACCGTCGGAAACAACAGTTAGGAGATGGTAAATGGGCCGGGTTAGCTCAGTCGGTAGAGCGTTCGGCTAGAAACCGCAAGGTTCTATTTCGATACCGGCCCTCGCCAACTCAGCGTATAAGAAGCACAGGGGTCTGTGCGGTAAAGTAAGGGGCTGATAGTAGGTGTGGCGCTCCACCTCAGATGCTAAAATAATCTCCTTGGTCTAGCGCTATTGAAAAGGGGATACACTCCCTCGTTGTCTGGCTGATACCGACATTAGGCCGCCCGACGACTTTACTTTTACTTTACTATGCTGACTTTAAACACGGTCGTACAGACACAAATGATGCTGAATGCTCAAGTCGCCGAAATTCGACAGTTTTCCCCGGAAAACACCAACAAACTCCACAAACTCGTTTTGACCGATTGTAAATTGAAGTTGCTTGACATAGCAGAGGAGTTGAAGATATCAAAAGGCAGTGTATTTAAAAGTTTTTTTTTTTTTCAATTAACTTGAATCAGAATATCAAGTGTGGTCGACCCTTATTTAATATCAAATTTTAGATAATATAAATTTTAGATTAAAAAAAAAACATATATATAACCAGACAAACAAAAAACAACTATAAACAAACGAAAAATACACACACAAAAAAACACAAAAAAGGAAAACTAAAGTTTTCTTAATGAAAAAATACATTTTTTACATAGAAAAAAATTATTTGCTTGAATTTTTTATTTTATCAAATTTTATATAATATAAGTTTTTATAAGGTTGTCAGATTTAAAAAATTTGTTAGATAAAAAACATATACATAACAAGTCAAACAAAACGAAAAAACGAAAAAATATACCAAAAACGGAAAACTAAAGTTTTCTTAATAAAAAAAAAAGTATTATTTATTTTAATTTTTTTAGAGGAGACTTGATAGTTTGTATTATTTACTTTTTTTCGGACTGTTGTTCTCATCTTTATTGTTTATATACACAACGTTTCTTGTCGAACTCGGGAACCTTATGGTCGAACTCGGGAGACTTCATGTCGTAATCGGGAGCCTTCACTGAACATCGAACTGAACCCTTTATTTAATCCCGTGGGGTTAATTGTTCTTATTTCGTCAACCATGACCGAGTACAAGGGTTAAGCTATGGTAAGTATTCTATGTTATTATCGCCCGTGGTCAGGATTGAACCTGCAATCAACATATAATTGCCACTTAGAACTGTATTAACTCAAAACCCTATATTCGTTGCGCCATGTGTCCAATTGGACCGAGTGCAACAAGAAATACCTGAAGAGGACAGGGGTTGGGTATATAACAAATAAAGATGAGGACAATAGTCCGAAAAATCCAAATAATACAAATTATTTAGCCTCATTTAAAAAATTTCAGACAAAAAGAAATTTGTGGTGGAAGATATGAAACTGTTAATGGCACTGTTGTAACTAGAGTATCAGAACTATATCCGTTGCGCCATGTGTCCAATTGGACCGAGTGCAACAAGAAATACCTGAAGAGGACAGGGGTTGTGTATATAACAAATAAAGATGAGGACAATAGTCCGAAAAATCAAATAATACAAATTATTTAGCCTCATTTAAAAAAATTCAGACAAAAAGACAATTTATGGTAACAGATATGAAACTGTTAATGGCATTGTTGTAACTAGAGTATCAGAACAAAGAGAGAAATAATAGGAAGAATACACCCTCGAGTATTAAGGACAGGGAAAAAGGTTTACTCAGCAAAGATTCTAAGTGAACAGAATGATTAGAAATTGATAGGTCGATTTAACAAATCCCGTAGGATCTCGTTGTTTCTCCATCTGAGTTTTCGTCAGACATTATCTATTGGAAAAAACACTAATTATTTTGGAACTATTTGATACACATAATAAGCACCGTGGTAGGCCCGTGATTGGTCAACGTAAGAAATGGACACTGTGACATGAGATCAAATCCTGTACGATCCTGTTTACATTTCATATAGCGCTAAAAACCTTAAATATTCCCAATAACTCAGGATAATTTGTAGAGTCGACTAGACATATTAACCTTGCTACGGCAACCAGTTTAGGAGAAGGAATATTCTGAATTTAACTACTTGTTAAACTTCGCTTAAAAAATTGCCTTGTGTCAAATCCGGTCCGTGCAGATATGGTGGTATCGAATTTTATGCGATATGCGCATTGTAATTGCCTTCAAGCAAAAATATAAATATTAATATATATATATACTTTATTCAACAATGCTTCTAAAATAAACAAACATCCAAAAATCTTATTTCCTTCGCCGAAGAGCATAAGGCCCGGGTTTGTTATTGTTCACTCAGCGCCCCCTTGCCTCATATGGTAGGACGTCTCAGTATCATTGACAGGTTAATTTTGCAGGAATTTCTCCGTGCTGTATCGTGGCCAAAGCAGTATAGTTTTTGACTATCCTGCTGAAGTCCCGGTTTCGTTAGTATAAATCGCTGATGAGACTTACTAAAGTTGAAACAGTCTGTACGATGTTCTACACACCGAAATTCACTTGTCATTATTATCTTCAAGCAAAAATATAAATATTAATATATATAATATATATATATATGTATATTATATAAAGAGAGGGAGAAAGAATAAGAAAGGAAAGTGAAAGCGAAACAAAAGCTAAGTATGTAAATTTTCTATTAACGGTTTTTATTAT
>CM042149.1:117923743-117931243 GCA_023376005.1 Doryteuthis pealeii
GGGTATCTAACGAACCTGAACATTTATGAGAAAAAAATAATTAAAAAATAAGTGAACCCAATACTCCATAATATCGAGTTCATTCATTTATTTATTTTTAATGCTTTACAATAACGCCCAATTTTTAAAAAAAACAACATTTTTTAAAAATATATATACCGAGAGAAGCATACGAAGAACACCTAAAATACAACATGAATATATATATATATATTTTGCGGTCCAAAATGTGACATTGAGTAAAGAACTTCAACAAACACCATGGGATTTTGCTCAACAACCTGATGATTGCCCCTTGGCATGAAACCTGGGTCGCTGTTCATAATGAACATTGATCTGTGAAAACTTTGTAAAATAAATAAATATTAGCTCTTACAATTTGTGATTGAGCACTGTATTTTCTTTGTTTCATCACCAAAAAAAATTGTTTTTACATATACCTATATATTATATATATATATATATATATATATATATATATTACAAAGGTAAGAGACGGATTTTATCTTCTCTAATAACTTATAGAATAATTATATTAACTTGATGCTTCATATAATAGATGAGGAAAACTTTCTATCAGGGACCCCACTCTCAAAAAGTATTTTAATACTTTTGAGAGGGGTTCCTTGGAAAGGATTTTTCATTTATCCCCCTCATTTCATTCATTTTTATTTCATCCATTCATTCATTTTACCATTAATTTTAAACTATATATATATATATATATATATATGTATTCAATTCTGTCTAAAAGAAATTCATAAAACACTACTTGAGTGAGAGAGAGAGAGAGAGAGAGAGAGAGAGAGAGAGAGAGAGAGAGAGAGAGAGAGAGAGAGAGAGAGAGGGGGGTGGGGAAACTGTATATTACTTTTGCATATTTAAAACCTCCCAGTTGACTCCTGCCTAATTATAATCAACTAACAATCAGTGTTTTGCACTTTGCTTTTGTATGGTGATAGAGCCGCTGTAAGCAGAGAAAAAGATATCTGAATTGGATGAAAAGGGGGAAAATATAACACAAACAGTGAATAAACAGAAAAAGAAAGCAAAAGAAAGTAGGGGGAAAAATAGAACACCAGACAGTGAGGCACAAAAAAGACAAACAAGGAATACAGAAATACGGAAAGGAGAGCAAGCGGGAAAGTAAGTGGGAGAGTAAGTGGTTCGATGAAAGAGAGCTGCGTGCATTTTTCTCTCTCAGCATCATAACCGCCATTCCATAGATAACATTTGGCATCGGGCCAGAGTATTTTCTTGTAGATGAGCAGTTTGGTTCTGCCACCCGAACTGAAGACTGTTTATTGGCGACACAATGTCGCGGTGGAGACGGTGGGGTGAGATGGGGTCTGCTAAGGTCAAAGGAGGAGTAAGTAGAGGGATGATTGAATGGAGAGAGGATGATGATGGAGTAAGTAAAAGCAAAAAAGGAGGTAGATAATTATTCGAAAGGTACCGAGAAAGAGAATGAAACAGGTAAGAATAATGTGACATAAGTAACAGGAAATACTAAAATATTCTCTAGGATATATCAAGTCTGGTAAAAGGCCGTGCAAATTCAGGTTTAAACGATTCTTGCACTATTCTAGCGTAAATAAAGTAAAGTAGTCGGGGTGGCCCTACTGTCGGTATCAGCCAGACCGTGTGGGAATCTATCCCCTTTTCACTAGCGATAGGCCTAGGAGATTGTTTTGGCGTCTGAGGTGGAGCGCCACACCTATCATCAACTCCTCCACTTTACCACACAGATCCCCTTGCTACGCATACACTGAGTTGGCGATGGACAGTACTGAACCCGGAACCTTGTAGTTCCTAGTCAGACGCTCTACCAACTGAGCTAAATCGGACCTAGCTCAAAAAATATTTACAAGAAAGAGCAAAGGAAAATAAAGGGGAATACCCATGGCGTATAGGCTAACGTGTTGGCCTGTGATATTATGATAAGCGAGTTCAAATTTCAGACGCGCTATTACGTTCACTTTCGGACCAATACCCTGGGAAATGTACGAACCCCTTATCCTCCAGCTATGATTTAAATAGTACCGACGGAGTGGCATATTGTCGGTAACAGCCGGAGAGCGAGGGTGTCTATCTCCCTTTCACTTGTGCTAGACCAGGGAGATTGTTTTTACCGATGAAGAGCACCACACCTACCGCCATTCACCCCACTTTAGCAAACAGATCAGATTACCCAATCTGGGCTACATGTTTTTCATTACACCGTCAATATCCGGTTGTTTTAACAGACGATTTTTAGATTGTTTTTAAATTATAAAACTAAAGCGGGTTAGGTAATCCCCCCTACCCCTAACAAACAACCGGATATTGATGGTGTAAATGAAAGACATGCCCTTTCTTAATCGAGATCAAAAAGGGGTGCCTAAAGGTCATATGGTCACAAGGGTATTAGTGAGAATGTATATAATAAAATAGAGTCATGGTGATCCATATAAGGGATTATAGTATTTCTCTCAATGTTTGAGATGAGGCTTGAAGATTAGTATTATCTGCGTTATTCGGACTATTGTCCCCATCTTCATTGTTATTTGTACAACGTTTCGGACGATATGCCCTCCGGCCTTCTTCAGGTATTTCTTGTAGGACTCGGGAACCTTCTCGGACTCGTGGAATAAATAAATATTGATGGTGTAAATGAAAGACATGTCCTTTCTTAATCGAGATCAAAAAGGGGTGCCTAAAGGTAATATGGTCCGAGACACTCCTGTTCTAGCCTCTGAGTTTTGTCTCTTTTGAGAGTAACCAGTGGATACATCTTACGCTCTGCTAAATGTTGTCCTACTTCAGACTGTCAGTAAAGGTTGTCTTAGTAGCGTTTGCTGGTAAATACCAAATTGTACTTTTAGAAACTTTCTGGACAAACGATCAAATTGGCCACTAATGAGCAAAGAGTTATAATTATATGACAATGAGACGAAGTAGATGAATTGAGAGAAAGGATTGCCAGGGCGATCAGAATGTGAATATAAAGATGAACAAAAGCATCTAAGGGCCAATAAGATGTTCGTAGATCTTGAAAATAAAGAAGAAAAGAAAATAACAAAAAACAAACAGCACAGTCTGAACTACACCATTGTTATACAAAGGCACCTCGTTATAGCGTAATGGTTAGCGAGCTAGTCTCACCGATACATTTTTACTGAGTAGTGAGTTCGATCCTCAGTAGGTTCCACATAATTCTGACCTTGTATCAAATTGTTATATACCTTTATATCGGGCATATAATTGAGAGAGAACAGTAGAGGAGAGAGAGGATGGGGTGGGTTCTTACTTTTCTTGTTACATATTCGGCATGACGTAGACCATGAGGGTCTGAGTGGCCTGATTAAACGGAAAAGTTTAAATGATGATGTGTGGGTTAGAACGGAAAAGTTTAAATTATGATATCAGCATAGACGCGTGGCATGGTTCTGATTGGACGACGAATGGTACGTGGTGAAGGGAATAAAGGAGAAGTGAAAGATCTGAGTGAAAAATCGAGTTTGGCAGAATGCCTGATCGGCTAAATGTTGCACCACTGTTGGATTATCTGGGTATAATATGTACTCTAAAATCGCTTCTCCTATTTATCAACATTCCCAACAATAGCATGCACTTCCAGTAACAATTGGCCAATAAGAGACGATGCTAGAAAGCATTAAAATCGTTTGCAACTGCCTCTCAAATCAATTACTAATTGAACTTTCTTCCAGCAAGACCTATGTTTTTGATTTTTGATTGAACCCCTTGGAAACCTAAAAGACTAGATTACTAGAAAACCTACATACTTAGTGTTGTGATGTTAATTCAACAGTAAAAAAGAAGTCAAGTCGAGGTAGGGTAAAATGAGACAAGTGTATTTAAAATAAGGTACAAGAACGGCTAGCTTGCCGCTAAACGGTAACAGTACAACCTTTTCACTCGGTGTCTCACTATTTATAGTGAGAACCGGTGTATATTCTCCACTGTAGGAACGGCCGGTACAACACTTAGATTGCAAGGAACACTACAGACTAGGATTACAATGGCGGCTAGATTTTTAACAAACATTAGAAATTATTATTCAGACCGTGAGCCCTCTATTTAAATGTCCTTGAGTCAGTTCTCTTTCTTTTTTTTCATTCCTTCTTTGTTCTTTCTTTGTTTCAATTCTTCTTCTTTTTTTCTTCTTCTCCCTTTTTTCTTTATTCATTTCTTCTTCCGTCTTTCTTCTTTTCAATTCTTCTTCTCGCTTCTTTCTATTTACATTCTTCCTTCTTTTTTGTTCTTTCTTTCTATATTTATTTTGGGATACGGCGTTCCTCGACACTTCAATAGAATTTCTATCTTTCTTTCTTTTTTTAAGATTTTACGGCATGTCTACCCTTGTTGGGTTATTTTATGCCGAAGACGTTTTCTTCTATTTATTCTTGGTGAGCATTGAACATTCTATTTTTTAAAAACATTTCGTAATCATTTTCTTCCATTCAAGCCATAGATGGGACCCTAATAGTTACTAATACTCTGGATCAGGATGGACCTAGGAGTAATGGCGGTGAAGGTGTACTCCACACTCCCCAGAGATCTAGAATTGGAACTTCACCATTAGATACAGTTTAATAAAAAAATTCTATAATACATTGTGGAAATTTGGATTTATTCGGTTATTTATTTTATCAAGTTACTTTTTGAATATCTTTTATTTCTTTGTTTTTATTCAAGTTTTTTTTTGTCTCGTGTCTTTTAGAGATTATAGGGTGTGTTGAAGAAAAAATCAATTTTTATCTTTGGTCTAAAAACGCGACTATCCCTAATATTGTTTTAAGCAGATGAAAGACAGGAAGATTAAATTTAAATTTTTGAAATTAAAATCCGAAATAATAATAATAGAAAAAAAAATCCGGACAAAATCTATTAAAACTTTTTGATAAAAAAAGCGAAAATAACAAAACAGAATAAATAAAATAAAATAGACGAAAAAAGTCGAAAAAAATGTAACGAATTTAAAGATGAAATGGGAACAAAGAAGAGGAGATTACTGTAAAAGAAATTGAATGAATAAAAAGAAAAAAAAGATAGAAGAATGAATGAAAGAATGAAAAAATGTCTGAAGGAAGAAAAAATGAATAAAATGAAAATAAAATAAAAATAAGATAACAGAAAGTGATTATTATTATTATTATTATTATTATTATTATTATTATTATTATTATTATTATTATTATTATTATTATATACTCCTTTTGAGATTTCACATCAGCATTAGCTGATGGTCTTTCACTGAAGTTTTAGTGACAGCAAGTCTACTCAGGTCTCCAGGACTCTTCTGAATATTCTGGCAGATTGCAGCAGTGCAGTGTTCTGAATGGTTTCAATCCTTCCTCTGATTTCCAAACTTTCCAAACCCTTTTCTAATCCTTTTGGGACTGTTCCAAGTGCACCAAATACAATTGGTATCACTTTCCCTTTCATGTTCCATAACTTTTTCAGTTCTCTGGCAAGATCCAGATATTTGTCCATTTTTTCATTTTCCTTTAGCTTCACCCTGTGATCTGCTGGCACTTCTTCTTCTTCTTCTTCTTCTTCTTCTTCTTCTTCTTCTTCTTCTTATTATTATTATTATTATTATTATTTATTATTATTATTTTTTCACTCCTTTTGAGTTTTTCTCATCAGCTTTAGCTTATGGTATTTCACTGAAGTCTGAGTGGCAACAAGTCTCCTCAGGTCTCTAGGACTCTCCTGGGTATCCTATCCAATTGCAGCAATGCAGTATTCTGGATGGTCTCAATTCTTCCTCTGATTTCCAGGTTCTCCAGTCTTTTTCCAAGTTTTTTGGACCGTTCCAAGCGCACCAATTACTATTTGTATAATTTTGACTTCCATATTCCATAGCTTTTTTAATTCTCTGGTAAGGTCCAAGTAATTGTTCATCTTTTCTTTTTCCTTCATCTTCACCCTGTGATCTGCTGGAATCGCAATATCCACCAGTTCACAAGTTCTTTCTTTTTTGTTAGTCAACAATAGGTCTGGTCTCCTAGCTGGGATATTATTATTATTATTATTATTATTATTATTATTATTATTATTATTATTATTATTATTATTTGACTGCATGGGAGCTTTTCACACCCGCCTGATCTGGTGGTTCACTGGAGGTTGAGTGACAGCGGGTCAACCCAGGTCTCCATTACTCTTCTGAGTATTCTAGCCGATCTTAACAATGCTGTTGTGTGGATGATCTCAATTCTTCCTCTGATTTCAAATTCAAGTCGAATACATGTGTGATGATTATTTTAGTTGAATGAATCAAAGTTCGAAATCCGAGTGTACGTTTTTCTTTGAAGGAGTAAAACTGACTAGTAAAAAAAATGAAACTGTACTATTGAATGACAATTATGCACAAAATAATCCAAGCGAGTTATATATATATATATATATATATATATATATATATATATATATATATCAAGGGTAGAGAGAGAGAGAGAGAGAGAGAGAAATAGACATATATATATATAGAGAGAAGAGGACAGAGAGAGAGAGAGAGAGAAAAATAGATAGATAGATAGGTAGATAGAAGATAGATAGATAGAGAGAGAGAGTGAGAGGCGTAGAGAGTAAAATGAAATAAGAATTACACGATAAATTAATATATTATATATAGATATTTTAATACAGAAAGTAGAAGAAAAAGATAGATGTAGGGTTGATTTTTGAGAGTAAGAAGATTAGCAATGAGATAGAGAGAGTGAGAGGGCGAAGAGTTAAGAGAATATAAAGAGAGCGGAGCGAGCTATGAAGAGATAAGTAGATAGAAGAATAAATATGATTCGGAGATTGCAGAGAGAGAGAGACGGGGGGGCGAAATACATAAACACACAGAAGAATAAGAATCTTGGAACCAAGAGAAAATGCAAAGATCACAAAAATAATAGGCAATTAAGAGAGCGCAAAAATAACAAACCACTCGTCAAGGAGTAAAAAAAGATAAGATCACATCTAAGAAGACGTAGAGCACATAGGCAATGACCCAGAAGGAGTAGAGAGATAGGTAGAGTAGCGAGAGATGACAGGAGAGAGACGGACCAAGTGGGGTGAGAGGGCCCGAAAGGACAAAAGCGCGAGCCTACGAAAGAAGAAACCAGCAAAAAAAGGGGTATGGTGACGGGAGTGGAAAAGAAAATAAGCAGGTTAGTGACTAAGCTAACAATGTGCAAAGTCAGAACTGATATAAAGACCAATGAAAAAAAAACGCGTCGGTAAATTCAAGTATGTATGAGTATATGAACTATATATTATGCTCGAAGTTTATCAAACTCACAAATTCTCATTCACATAACAGCACGACTCACAAACTTAATACATTCACACATTACACATCTACATTCACACACATTCTACACACTACACATTATTATATATATTATTTACGGTGAATATATATTTATTTATATATGTGGTGTGTGTATATGGCACCTCACTTGTATTTTTAATTTTTTGGTTTGGTTTGTCGTTTTCTTT
>CM042149.1:117936243-117938743 GCA_023376005.1 Doryteuthis pealeii
CAAATGTGTGGCACAAAAGCGGTTCAGAAGTTTCACGGAAGGTGACACCAGCCCCAAGGAAAGGCCAAGGTCAGGGAGACCTTCTACTGTGTTTGGGAAATGGGACATTGTTGGAAATGGGTGAATATCAGACAAGCACGAGCAATCGTTCATTGTCGACAAAACTTGGTACTTCACAAAACACAATCAGTCAACATCTCTATCAACTCGGTTTGTAAACAGATGTGGAAAGAGTTAAAATCCGAAATACAAAAAAAAAAACTTTTGAACAAACCTAATATATATATATATATATATATATATATATATATATATATATATATATGTGTGTGTGTGTGTGTGTGTGTGTGTGTGTGTGTGTTGTGTGTGTGAAGAGAAAAATGGAAGTGAATCCGACGGTATGTAATATAGTGAAACATTTGAAAAAACACAGGTTCAAATAGAATGAGTGGTATTTATTCAGTCAACGCTGCAGTGTTTCAATATGTTTAGTAGATCTTCTTCAGGGCTTTAAAAAATTATCACAATAATAAGGAGACCTGTGATCGGTTTGTTTACAATGTTTTGAATGGAAAGTTAGCGTTCTTAGAAATAGATTCGAAAATTTATGAGACGCTTAGGATAAACGGTTTTGAAGGATAAAGTCGAACATTTTTGCGTTGTGTGTGTGTGTGTATGTGAGAGAAGAGAGAGAGAGAGAGAGAGAGAGAGAGAGAGAGAGAGAGAGAGAGAGAGAGAGAGCGTGTGTATTGAAATGTGAGTAGATTAATCGTTTTTTTATTGGGTGTCTGAGTGCGCGTTTATGTGGGTGTCTGTGTGGGTGGGCGCGCGTGCGTGTGTGTGTGTGAATGTTTATTTTATTTGTTTATTTGTTTATTTGTTTTTTATTATAAGTACATGACGGGAAAGTGTGTGTGTGTGTGTGTGTATGTGTGTGTGTATGTGTGTGTAAAATGTATTAGTTAAAGTTGTAATTATTAATTTGTTTTTATGTTGTAATCGTTTGTATATCTATTATTTATTTATTAAATATTAAATGTAGATTTAATATACAATATAATATATATATATCTTTTTCTCTCTCTCTTTCTCTCTCTTTCCCTCTCCCTCTGTCTATCTATTTCTTTCTCTCTTTCTTTCTCTCTTTCTTTCTCTAATTATCAGCCTATGTCTCTTTATTCACACCATTTCTCGTAACGCTTAATCACAGAAAAATCAACTCTTAACAATTTTATTAAATTGATTAATTTCCTTTTACAGGTCAAAATTTCTGCCTTGTTTAACGAGCCAATGTGAACAAATTCAAATCGGGCGTGAAATTATTGACGTTGAAATTCATAAATAATTATATATTCTCAGGTTAACATTATATATATATATATATATATATATATATATATATATTATATATATATATATATATATTTATTTATTTATTTATTTATACATGTAGAAAGACACATCTCCTGTTTAACAATTTTATTTTTGATCTTTTCGAGTTTTTTGGCCAACTTTTTAATATTTGGGTGGAATTCGTGGATAAGTTCACCAAAGTTCAAGTCCCGAACACTTTCGACACTTCGAAGTTCCATCATCAGGGCTGATGTGTTCCATTTTTTTTTTAATTATATTAATGTGGAGGCTGGAAGCAGAAGAATTGATCAGTGCATTAAAGTGACGATAGGAGTGGCGCTCAACTTCCGAGTTGTGGGGTTTTAAGGTCAAAAATAAGACAAACGACTGGTAACAATGGATACAAATGTATTGAACAAAAAGGAGTAGAAATTACAGCAAAGGAAGTGGAGATTGCGTCCGACCATACAGTTACGAGTTGACTCGCATTGCTTCGTCTCAAGCCACAATTGTTCCTGCTACTTATAGTAGTCGTCGGCGCATTCCATTTATGTACGTAGGTTATATCACCTATAACACTCCGAAAAAAAATCAGTCTCTCTGGTCAAGCACTAGCGAAAAGGGAATAGACTCCCTCGCTGATACCGACAATAGGCCACTCTGCCAACTTTACTTATTCGTGGCGCCGTGGCTAACGCGCTGGACTGTGACATTATAGTTAAGCGAGTTCACATTTCAAAATGCTTGAAAGGTGACAATGATTGTAAAATCTAGGAACGAGAGTATTAATATATAGATTAAAATTTTAACTTCCAGGATATATTTTATCGAGTCAGTTCCTTTCATTCATTTGTACGTTCGAACTAAATTTATTTGCATAGTTACCAGTGAATATCTCTTTCCACGCTCCGTTTTATATTATATCCTTTACCGAGCCAGCTGGCTATCTTCGTTCAAAATGATTAATACAGTTTTTTTTTTTTTAGGTTCAGATCGATATCTCATTTGCCTTTATGATGAGAAGAATCATCCCCCCTTTTTTGTGTGTGGAACAGTTTTATTCATTCATTTATTTATGTATTTATTGTATGCAAATTATTTTCTCTGTCTTGAAAATATCGATTTGTTACCTGTCTCTGCCGGCAAC
>CM042149.1:117941243-117963743 GCA_023376005.1 Doryteuthis pealeii
GGCCGGTATCGAATCAGGAACGGTTCCCTTTAAATTAAGGGCACGTGTGGCCTGGGGGATAGACCCCTGGGATCAATGATGTTTAATTACTTAATCGGTTCAGGGCCGAAGCCACTGAACTCGCGAAGTGGGGGGAGATGGTTGGATTCATTCTTTTCCAAAGGTATTAATTATTACATTAAAATGCAAACAGCCTCGCTAAGGATTTGAACTCGTGTCACTGAGAGTGTATTTTCCGTCGACGATGACCATTGCACTACGCGCCTTCACAGAGGCACATGCAGTTCGCATGAATCACGTGCTGAAAAAGAATTGAAAAAAAAAGAACCGATTTCTGACGCATGCGCAGTACTCTGTTCCTAAGGAGAAACCTCAACACCATCGATCTTCTATAGATTCTGTTGTCTGCTCTTCGATTAAACAGCTGTTGTTTATTTTGTTTGTTTAATTGTTTGTTTTGTTTGTTTTGTTTTTATCAACTGCTTATCAACAGTTTATTTACGGCATACCTTCCGAAATCAACTGCATAGGAAACACTTTCGCGTTTCCCACTTTGAAGTTCCATGGAATCGAATTTTTGTCCAAGAAACATTTGGGATGTTGCTGAATCCAGAAGATCGGTTTCCATCTTTGATAAAAACAAAACCCAAACAAAACAAAACAAATAGAAATACAAGGAAACTTCAAACGGATAACACACACACACACACACACACACACACACACACACACACACGCATACACACACACAGTTCTGCTGATGAAGCCTAATAGGCCGAAATGTACATACGGAGATTGATTTTTCTCGATTTGTTTAGCCTTACATCTGAATAGGTATGCCGCCTAATTAATTAATTATTGATTAATTAATTTTCAAAATTAGGCACGACTTCAATTAAGCACATATTCTCCCAAAAATTGTCGGCTAAAAAAGCCATATCAAAACACATCGTCTGTTTGTTTACTTCTCATATATATATATATATATATATATATATATATATATTATACACACTAATAAGACAAAACATTGTTCATGTGTTTAATCAAGGTGTTGGCATCTCCCCATTAATTGAAAAGCCTCTGAAATTATTACCCTAGTTCATATATCTCGGTAGCAATATCTCATCTACTGAAAGTGATGGCAACATAAACCCTGGTAATATCTACAAGGTGTATCAAAAAGTATTTTGTGTACTTTTTGACACACTTTATATTCTGAAAAATAAAGTTCCTTTCACACTCATACACACATGCATACACACTCACACACACATTCACACACACACACGTGCGCATTCATACACAAATAGAAAAAGAAAAAGACCAAGCTCAAATATAATCGTATCTTGAATTACGAGTGCCCTACTTACAATATTCCCGAGTTAAGAGCGGTCACTTGAGTGATTATTTGCTTTGAGCTGAGAACTAAAATCTGAGGAACGAGCGAGCTTCAGATACGCTTATGTTAATAAATTCAGTAGTCCCTTGACTTATTTGTTTGTACTTTTTTAAGATGAGTCTTGATGTGGATGTTTAAATAAGATCTTCAAAAATTCTTGGACGTCTATTTGATCACTTGTCAGGCTCTTAAAATGATTTCGCAGGTTGGATCATTGCTAGACTCGGATACACAGGATACAAGTTTTAATTACAACGCCTGATTTCGACGATTTTTACGTGTTTTTTTAGGAGAATTTTTTTTTCTATAATGCATTAATTAGTTTATATTATAATTTTTTTCTATAATGCATTAATTAATTAATCATATTATATCATTGTTGGACCAAAGGCTGAATGAAGATTACTCCATAGTCCAAAAGAGATATGATACAAAAAAGAAGAAAAAAAATGGCAGAACAAACAATGAACACAATTCAGCAATACACAGTTTAGAGGATTATAGAAGAAATGAAAAACTGAAATATTCGGCCATCTTGGAACTTGAAAGAAAAAAAGCAATTGCAAAATACGATGGAAACGAAAAACACCCCCCCTCTAAAAAAAACAAAAACGAAAAAAATAAAAAAAAAAAAACAGTTCTATCATCTCTGGTCCTCTGCCCCATTCTCTGAGTTCTTAACCATACAATGAGACCTGTAACGAGACGTGCAATATGAGGGAAGATAGAGGAAACGAGATTCGGTCTATAAAGGATATTAAGCAGTCGCATTTCCCCTATCATCATCACAGATCACGACTGCTCTTACATCTGAGGATGATAAGGAAGCACAGGATATATGCTTTCGTGTGTAGCGAATGGATGGGTGGGGGTGATGGTACGCCTTAATGTTGGTCAGACGGAGGCTCTGACATACAACACAATTCCATCAAAGCAGTTGAAATCATGAAATGGCTTAGCAAATTTAAACACCTAGGTTCCAAGCATTTTTCCACAAGACTTTAAAGTCTAAAAATCGTTTGCCTACAAAATCATAACATGAAATATAAATAAAGGCTTCCATGAAAATTCTATCTTAAGGAGAATTAAATACATATCCATATTATACTTTAAAGATATGGAAAATGACTAAGGGAATTGTGACGTTGGTGTCTAGAGCAGTGCTTCTCAAAGTTTTTTTCAGGCTAGCGCCTCCTTGCCTTCTTACTAGATTTTTAGCGTCCCTCATACATACGTGCGAACTTCATTATCTACCTACTGGACGCTATTTGGAATCCCACTATGATGGTGAGTACCGTATTGTTTTTTACAATGTCAGGGGGGATAACTTGTCTCTTACAAGTTTTTAGATAGGAAGTTAGAATCATGGCTGAACTAAAATAGTAGGATAATAGGAATGTAACAGAAATCGATAATCAAAGATCACCTCTATGTACTATGACGAGTTTCTTACAAGTGTTTATATAGGAAATTAGAAACATGTCTGAAATAAAATAGTAAGATGATAGAAATCCAGTAACATAAAACTACAAATACGTGTAAAGTAAAAAAAAAAAAAAAATCATTGACCACTAAAATATTATCGTAGACACTGAATTTACTATTTTGATTGGTTGGATGTCTAAAAATCTCATAATACCCTCAGAGACTATATGGACCCTCCTAGTGAACATACGGACCCCCAGTTAAGAACTGCTGGTCACAGTCATTGAAGTTTTATTGAAATTTGCGGGAAAGATAAAAAATTGGTTCATTTGATTTTTCAATTTGTATTTTCTCCTATATTTTTACACAGACGCTCAAAACAAAAATACTGGGCTGAACCTAGAAAAAAAAAAAAAAAAAAAAAAAAAAAAAGGTGAAAACAAAAACGGAAGTGGATCTATCAACTCGGATTGGTGTCAGGCCAACATTGGTTATTCAAAATGAATAAGTAGAATAGAGTGATGTGCCCTGTGTTTAGACTGAACAGGGTGATCTGCCCTTAGAATGATTGACAATATAAATAGAATATTGGAAGTGGCCATTGGAAATTGTACTCTTGACGTCTGAACACCACAGACCACGTCTTTTGTACTTTATACAATAGACAGAACGAGTTCTTACCTGGTTGTCTTCATTCAGTAATGGTATCTTTTTGGATTGGAAACGAATGTTTTTCTTCCCCAGTTTATCCGTTCCTTTTTTTAAGATTCCCCAGAGTCAGAAAATTCCACTTACCTACAAAAGAAAGGGATAAAATTAATAAGAAAAAAAGTAGAAAAAAAGTGACATCGAAATATTCCACTCTCACAATAAGTTTTCTTGCTTTTTCGACTTTCATTTTCTTTCTTGCTCACTGATAATAATGAATAAAACAAAACGTCTTCGGCATAAAATAACCCATGGTTTGATATGCCGTAAAATGTTACAATTTATGGGCAGTGATGAATTGTGAAAGTATTCGTAGCTAGAAATTAAAAAAAAAATTAATTTCAAATCAGAGACTCCATGGAAAATTACCTGGCAGTTGTCGGTTAATAACGTTTGACCGCTTAGGAGCACGTGATTGGGCACCATGAGAATAGTTTTAGTTAAGTAGATGTGACCGAACTTTCGAAAGAGAGAGAGAGAGAGAGAGAGAGAGAGAGAGAGAGAGAGAGAGAGAGAGAGAGAGAGAAACGCGATAGCCTGCTCTCCTAGGGCCACATTCTCCCGCGGCGGGATTGAAATGGGCTAAGAAATAAAACTTGATCAAGTACAACCAATATAAGTCAACCAGATAACATGGTAGCCGGCAAGATAGAACAACTAGACGAATCACCAGGAGCAGTAAGAAGAACAATAATCTTCTCTCTCTCTCTCTCTCTCTCTCTCTCTCTCTCTCTCTCTCTCTCTATTACACACGAGATGAAATCTCCACCGATTAATCTCCACAGGAGTAAAAAAAAAAAACAATTTGACATCGAAACTAAGTTCTATTAACTTTGAATATCTATTAAAATAAAACAAACTATATATAAATATATGATACCGGGGATGTATCTATTAAAACTTGTTTTAAAAACAATGAGGACTGTCTAATGTTGCATACTCAAATTTTGAGTGTATTTATCTGTTATGACGATTTTGGTATAGTGACGTAAGCAGTGGGTAGCTTTTGTTACCGACAAAAACCGGAAGCGAATCTCCATTATTAATAGATATATATTATATATTACGTGAAGTGATATGCAAATAGTCTCGTTCAGGATTTGAACTCAGGTCACCGATTCCATTTCCTACGACGATAAACCGTTTCGCTTAGCCCAAATTAAACACTCAACAAGAATGAATAAAACAAAATTTCTTCGGCATAAAATAATCCAACAAGGGTTGACATGCCGTAAAATCAACCAACCAACCCAAATCTATTAATTTCTCTTATTTTTCAATAAATTAGATTCTTATTTGTTGGAATTAGATACTTAACAGGTATCAGTCTTTTTTTCTTTCCTTTTTTTTTTTTACAAGTGCTAAGTCCAAATTGAACACCCAACAATAAATAAAACAAAATGTCTTCGGCATAAAATAACCCAAAAGTGTTGATATGCCGTAAAAACCAACCAAACAACCAACACCACCAATTAAATCTTTCTTCTTTCAATGAATTAGATTTTGTTAATAGGTGTCAGTCTTTTTTTTTCTTCTTTTTTTTAACAAGTGCTTGATCATTTCTAATAGAAGAGTATTATTTATATTCCACAGGAAATTGTAATTCCCGAAAAGGTTTGTTAGATTGCCAACAGGAACAAGATAAAAACCCGCCACTATATTTAAAGATAAGGACAGATCAGTCCGTTCATTTCCGGTTGGGGGGGGGGCGTCTCTTGGGATATATAGGAGAAACACTTGTCGGTTGAAGATTTACGACCGATATCTATTTTTAGAAATGAAACGCATAAATCCTCACGTCCTGAATTCACATCTCTATTTTCAGAACTCGAATTAGAAAATCAGTGCCAATTTTTTTCGTATTTATTGCACAAGAGATAAACATATAAGGAAAATCCAGAATAATTCGACCACAACAATACCTAAAGTTAATTAACTTCTTAAAACAACGAATTTCACGGACAATTTTTAAAGCCCCTGCTAGTGTAGCGTGAATATTGTAGCGAATTATGCGTAAATCTAATTTAGCTCAATATTTGTTGGTTTGGTTTTGGTGTCGTATCAACCCTTGTCGGTTATTTAATGACAATATTGTTATATATACTACCAAAATAAAAAACGCACTCTGGGCGACGTAAAATAAATATTTTTCAGGATACAAGGCTTTGTCAAAAAGAACCAACAATCTCAAAACTTTTGGACACACCTTCTATAGGATAAAACGTGTTATGGGGTTGCCATAAGGGCAATAGTGATGGGACAATCATATAGGTGCTAGGGTTTGATTTGAAAAGCCGATTGATTAAAGGGATACCCAATAGGTCAATATGCGTGATTATAGCGTTTATAAATATTAATTGTTATAAATGGTAATTGTTTAAACATGATGGATATATCACTTATGATTAAAAAATGTTGATTGTATGCGGACACAGAATATATTCAATTCCATATTAGAATTATTAGCAAAATAAAAAACGCCCTCTGGGCGACGTAAAATAAATATTGTCTGAGGGGATGCGAGTTGAACATTTCATATCAGAGAGTTTGTATCATAAGTAAAATAAAATCATCAAATCTATTAAAGGAGTAAAAAATAAAATAAATTTATTAAAGGAGTAAAAAATCAAAAAATTGAAATGGAAACTTAGTTCTGATAACTTTAATATAATATATATAATATATATATATATATATATATATATATATATATATATATTAGAATAAAACAAACTATATATAGATAGATAATATCAGGTATGTATTTATTGAAACTTGTTTAAAAAACCAATGAGGACTGTCTAACATCGCATGCTTAAATTTTGAATGTATTTATTCTACGTTATGACGTTTTAGGTAGTGTGACGTAATCAGTGACGTCGTTTTTGTTACAGACAAAAACCGGAAGCAAATCTCCATTATTAATACATATACAGAGAGTGTTTTTATGGACCCAATGGAGACAATGTCTACACATTCTAAATCACAGATTTCCTGAACACTGTCCCCAGCAGAGCAGGTGAAAATATTTGCTTCTCTGACAAAGTCCCCAAAAGACAATAATAGTTCTCCCGGGAAAAAGAGCCCAGCATTTTTGCGTCGTTATGGGAGAAATTATTCACCTCATGGGAACCTTACTCCTGTCAATAGAAAATTTGGTAACACTTACTCAGGCAAGGGTAACCTAAAACCTACCGATTCCACATCGGAACATTCTGCTCAAAGTGAATCCAAGATAACTAATAATAAACCTGTTGGCGTCGGAAATTTTGTCGGAGTTCAGGACTTGGTGAAAAATGCCCAATCCTATACTTTAAATTTAAGTTTAAATTACATTTAATTCGAAGAAAAACAATTGGCAGGGTTGTGGCCCTAGGGATACTCAAAATAAAATATTCTTTTCAAGTACCATGGTTAAATAGTATATTAGATATATATATATATCTACCAACCCCTCCGCATGAACAGGATGTAACACAAGGTCAATTTCTTAAGCGGAGTTCAACAGGTTTTGAATTCAGAGATTTCTTTCTCCTAGAGCGGTTGCCTAACCAAGGTTAAAGAGTCAAGTCTGCCCTAATATCTATCCATAGATAGAGGGAGGTATGATTCATACCTTTCCTAAGGGTATTAGCGCTAAGTGAAATGCAGTTACCACATCCAGGATTTGAACTCTTGTCGACGAGTCATTTACCATGACTTTAACAATTACAGCACGCGCTTCTATTTTAGAATATATATGGTTATGGGAGGTCTATGTACCAACCCTTAGAAGAAATTCGGGAATAGTTGGATGAATAATTTTCCCTGGGGTATTAGCACTATGTGCACTGCAGCCTGGTCCAACACGTGCCTGCTAACATCACGGCATAACCTCAGTGTCTGCCATCCGTGCGGGTTACCGTCACCAGTGGAAATCGATAGATGTGTAGCCACTGAAAATATAGGGTTTCATATAGGTGCTTTTTATTTATTTTCATATAAAGCATTTTTATTTTTTATTTTTATTGGTTCAATTTGTTGTATTATTCTTATTTATTCTTGTGTTTCGAGTGTTGTTTTTTTAAATATAGATCACTAATTAGGACTGAGCCAATTCTGGTAGTGACCACCCCAAGTGAAGTTTAACAGGTTTGGATTCAGAGCTTTCCTTCTCCTAGACAGGTTGCCTAATCAAGGTTAAAGAGCCCAGTCTGCCTTACTATTTGCCCATAGCTGGAGGGAGAGTAGTTGGATTTTAACTCGGGTCGACGTGTCCATTTCCATAACACTAGCCATCACACAACGCACCTCCAAGTGTGTGGGGGTATATTAAGCAGTGGGATGGGCAAGGGTAGTTAAAAATTCACAGCCAAAAGTATACACGACTTTTTATTGACTCCTTTTTGAAAAAACTATTTCTTTCATGTTTTTTTATTTGTCTTTTACGTTTAATACAGTTTTTAAAAATCATTTTTTATTATTATTATTTTCGGGTTTTTTATCACTTTCTTGATGTGTATGGGTGTGGGTTTTATTCTTTTTTTATTTATTGCTTTAATTTGTTTAATATGTTCTTGCGAGATTTTTTTCGTATGTTTGATTAACTTTGTGGCTATTTCCATCTTTTTCTTTCCTTTTTGGCAAAGACCATGCTTACTTTTTGGTTTGTTTTTAATAGAAAACTTGTTTTCTTTTTTTTATCGGCTTTTTTTTATTTATTGCTTTTCAGAAAATTTAAAGTATGACTTGAGGTAGAGTGGTGTGAGATTGTAGGCGAGTCAGATGAGATCATCGGAGACATATGGTTTCTCCACTCTCAAATACGAAATATTAATATATATTAGGAGAGTATAATGATAACATAAGAGCTTGTCTACCATACTCTTTCTGCCTTGTCTAAATAGATCAATGAATACCACAATTTATTCTCGGTATTGGAAATTTGGCTACAATTATTAAATCATTTTAGCGAGATGGCCAAAAACTTCTTTTTCGCCCACAGGATACTTATTGGTAGAAAGTTCCGATTATTATTCTGTTATGATTCAATATTGTATATATCTGACAAAATAATACGAGGAAAAAATTTACATACAGACAATAAAAGAATGAGAGGGATAACAGATAATAGTAAGCACAGGGAATAGAGCGAGAGATATCAATGAGATTAGAATAATAGAAACGTTTCTTGTATCTGCTTTGTTTTTTTTTTGCTCTCTTATTTCTGGCCAGGGGAAAATGATTCAGAGAGGTGGGGACTGATATATTTTTTTGTTGGGGTCGATTTTGTTGTTGCAGAGTTAAATGACTTTTATTGGGGTCATGAAGAGGAGGGTTTTGGGAATTTTACTCTCTACTATAAATTCAAAAAAAATAACTTTAACGTCTATCATCGCAATGAAGTATTAGACATTGCACATTTGTATTGATTATACATACTATTTTTATTTTCGACAAAATGAGCGTTATATAGTTTGAAATATTATATTACTATTAAATTAAGTAGTATATGGGTAACTATTTAATATAGTATATTTATTAAAATTAATATTAATATTAGTGTGCATTATAGTTGAGTAGTGTGTGTGTTATAGTAGTTTAGTGTCTATTTATATGTTAGTGTGTGTTGTGTATTGACATGCATGTGATTGAGTATAGGTATGTATTTTATTGGTGTGTTGACATGATAGTACTCCATATCTAATTTTTCATACACTATATCTACTCTATATATATATAAGGACGCTCTGGGATTATTAATCAGTTACCTACTATTGAAAAACAGTCGCAATACACTACGATCTCTCCCGCGCAAGTAACGCAGCAGCACAACAGCCCGGTGACGCTCAGGCGACACGGTGGCAGTGCGGTAATTATTTCAAACTTTCGTCAGACACATAAACAAAACGCATCCGAACGATAAACAATATCCAGTATACAAAAAACATAACGACCACGCGACCAGCAGTAGTTCTCATATTGTCCACGGTCATAACAGGGGCGCAGAGCATAGCTATCTCTAATAGGTTACCCGAGAACTTCAAAAACGCAGAGTACCCGGTGAAATGTTTCCCACGAGGAAATATTTATTTTATTCTTTAACACTTGGCATGGGTGGATATCGCCCTTTCAAAACCAACCAAGCTGAGGACCATTATAAAACACATGCTTCAAGCAAATTATAAAAACCCCTCCCTTATATATATATATATATATATATAATATATATAATATATACTATAACTCACGTGGAGGACTCGGGGTGCAAACATCAAGCCAAACTGGTGTTGTGAAAATTGTGATACGGCCGATATCGGGAGCCCGACATTTGTGGGAAGATTATGTGATTAAATTTAAAGTATACCTAAACTTTGGTTAATTTAATTTATTATAATTAAAATGAATTGGGCGTGCCTACGGTTTAAAATGTAAATGCGTAACGAAATCGAGAAAAAGTCGGAATCTCGTTAACGCTTGAAGATGTACATACAGAAGATCCGAACCTTTTTTTTTTTTCACAGTATTGACTGGTTTTTTGTTAGCTGTTTTTGGAACACATCTCATTATTCTTCACTTGTCTGTTTGTTCTCGCATCACTGATGATTGGAATTAACCAAGAACTTTAGAGGTTTAATGAGTGTGAAACGAATAATACTCACCATGTGGATTTATAAATGCTGGGGGCTTCTGCTTTATTTTTTTTTGATTGAGGCGGCACGACGGCTTTTCATTAAGCAAATACTTTTCTCGATTTTTTCATTCACTATTCATAATATATATAACTATTAATAAACTATCAATTACATATATCACCTATCCAACAACTCTGTAAAGCTCGTATATTTACTATTACCTATAATAGATCAGTTTCCAACTCTATATACACTCTAACTTTCTGTTGAGCAGAAACGTTCTAAGTACTTAAACACTGTCCGATGACGTCAATTGGTTTGATAACTCAAGACACCAATTCAAATCTTTTAGAGAAAGTTTATTTAAATTAACCTCGGTAAAATCTGTCTTTTTGAGTTCAGGACTATAAGGAGGTAAGAGAGAGAGAAAGAGGAGAGCAGAGAATAGAAAGAGAAAAAAGCAGAGAAATGAGAAAGAAGAGGTAGAAGGAGAAATATGAACAACAGCCCCCCAGTCTCCACTTGTGCGATGATGCCACTAAACATTTTCCCACACAGTAACCATGGAAGGCGGCCCCAGCCAGGAGATGTCAATCAAACGATATAGACAAAGAACGACCGTGACGTAGATAATAGAACGCAAAGATGCAAGTAGAGCGTAAGAGGATCAGGAGATCTACATGAAAACGCCACAGATCTCCTTCTCTTTCTTTAATAAATTGTTGTGGTGTAACAGCCAACCTTACATCAGGAATCAGATACGTATGCGTCCGCCTTCTGCCTTACTAACTAAATCACTTTCTCCCACTCCTCCCCGCCCCCCCACACCCTCGTAACTGGAAACTTCCCCCAGTTGTTAAATTGGCGGCATTATCACGAAAAGATGCCATTGTGATTTGTGCCGAATTTGTTCTTTTTTTTCATTTTGGTTAACCCATAGAAGTGGAAACAAGAAATCAAATGGTGTCCTGCCATCTAACGAAAAAAAACTGGGGGATTAGGCAAATTTTTAAACTAGAAAAACAACCCCATCATATTAAAAAAAGACCACATGAAGACGCACCACACGGTACACACCATAACACACATTATATATCCATATTTATCTCTTCTCTCTCGTGCTCTTCCTCCCCCTCCTCTGTCCCCGTCTCCCCCCCGGCGTCCTCCCTTCGCACCTCACCTCTGTCGCCGCCACCCCCGCCTCTCTCCCCCAATCCGGCTCCCCCCGCCCGATGGCATGGCTCCGACCCACCCCCTCTCCCCCACTACCCTCCCTTTTTGACGAGTTCCTTCCTCCCACCTGCCCCGACTACCCGCCCTCCCCCTCACCCAGTCGTTCCCCTCGCTCTGCTTTTCGCTCGCCTCCTCGTCCTTCCCCCGCCCCCCCGCCTCCCTCTCCTCTCTCCCTCTCCCCCGCCGCTCCCCGCCCCCCACTTTCCCCCCCTCCGACTCTCTGTGCCCCGACCCGACCCCCGATGCGACGGCGCCCCCTCTCTCCCTCCCTCTCTCCTCCCCCGCTCTCCTTCACTCTCTCTCTCTTTCTCATCTCTCCTATTCTCTCTGTACGGTAGTGTATTAATTCACACTATTTCCGCGTTTCCTCTAATCACGATTTGAATGTCAATGAGTATCCCCTGTGTTAACTTCCTCTCTCTCTCTTCTCCTTCTCTCTTCTCACACAGACAGACAAAGCCTAAGTTTTTTTGCAGTAACACACTCTCTCTCTTCTTCTCCCTTCTCTCCTCTCTCTCTCTCTCTCTCTCTCTCTACGGTAGTGTAATTAATTCAAAACTAATTTCCTCTCTAATCAGGAATTTGATGAGTATTCTCCCCCTGGGTAAAACCTCTCTCTCTCTCTTTCCTCACATACAACTCACATTCAACAGATCACAGTCTCTCTCTCTCTCTCTCTCTCTCTCTCTCTCTCTCTCTCTGCGTGTACTATCTTGACTGTACACTTTTTCTGCCATTTCCTCCACTTTCTTCTCGAACTTCTTCGCGAACTTTTCCATATCCAACCATTATAATTGAACATCTCTCTCTCTCTCTCTCTCTCTCTCTCTCTCTCCTCTCTCTTCTCTCTCTCCTCTCTTTCTCTTTCTCTTTCTGTACGGTAGTGTAGTTAATTCAAACTAATTTCTCCCTAATCAGAGTTTGATGATCATAGTCTCCCCTGTGTAAAATCTCTCCCTCTCTCCTCTCTCTCTCTCTCTCTCTCTCTCCTCTCTCTCTCTCTGTACGGTAGTGTAGTTAATTCAAACTAATTTCCTCTTTAACCAGAGTTTGATTAGACAGGGTACAAACAAATGCTATATTCAATGCTGGAATTTTTTTTCCAGCATTGAATATAACGTTTGTTTGTACCCTGTCTTCTAACTGTTATTTTTTCCCATCTTTCTCTCATATGTTGCTCTTGATGATGACCGATCTATTGAGCTGGTCGAAACAGATTTCTGTCAGCAATTATATAACATCATTTGTTTTTTCAAAAATGCTAAATTTCATACTGTCAGATTAATTTCCATCTATTTTTCATATGTGTTGGTGGTGTGTGTATTTGGGCAGCATTCTTTCATATATACATGTAGAATTAAACAAAAGGCACGTCTCCTGTTTAACAATTTTATTAAGTCTTTTTGAGATTTCTGGACCAATTTTGTAGATTTGTATGGAATCCATGGATTATCACCAAATGTTTTTATCCCAAGTACTTTCGGCATTCGGAAGTGCCATCATCAGGGGTGATGTGTTTGTGTTCCAGTCAGTAAATTACGTCATATTACCCAAAATCGTTAATATCTTGAATAAAGAACAATCTTGTATTATATACACTCAAAATTTAAGTATGCCACCTTAGGCGGTCCTTATTGTTTTGTTGAAACAAGTTTTAATAATCCCTGGTTAAGTAAAACCATTATCTAAATCCAAGTACTACCACTCCTGGGTCAAAGTGGCCCTAAGAGTATTAGCAATGAAATCGCACCCCACATTCTCCAAAACTGGAGCCTCACCAGTAGATGTAATTTAGCGTCATAGTCAGGACACACCCTTATAGGAGTGTATTACTCCTCTGCAGGTGTGACCTTACTAATGTTAGTGTAAAAAAAAAATTAAATGTTTGGGTTTCACGGCATGTTAACCATTTCTTGGATTATTTTATGCCGAAGACATGGTTTTATTCATTCTTGTTGGGTATTCAATTTTTTCTTCAAACCTTTTGTTAAAAACACATATGGGGCCCCGAACACGTACTACGGGTTAGAGTAGACTTGAGAATAATGGCAATAAAAATGAGCACTCCACATTCTTCCAGAATTGGAACTTCACTAGATGCAGTTTAACGTCCGGTATCATATATTTATATATAGTTTGTTTTATTTTTAGATACCACAAAACCTATAACAATCAATATACAGAGAACAACAACTGAAATAGTGTTGAATAATCTATGTGGTAGTATAGATTATTGACAAACACCTGTAGAATAGGGCTTTCAAATCAGCACGGAGGCGGCGATCTCCGTGGAAAAATACAGACATTGGAAAACCCGGAATCTCGCACGTCACCTAATTTTGACATAGTTAAGTCAGTTGCAGCCAGACCCCGGGTGGAACTGACGTGTCCTAACCTCGGCCATCACTCCGCATGATGAGTTAGAAAAGGGCAAATAAGACTTTAAAAAGCCATAAGTGTTATTTATTAAATAAGCATGCCCTTAGTTAGATAATGAAGAACCAACAATAGAGGACTAAAAGCAAGAACTTAGACGATCATGACCGAAGTTGAAAGAAATATAAGAAGTGAAGATCCAGCATGGCGACTTGTTTGTTTGTTTGTTTTTGTTTTACGGCATATCAACCTCAGTGGGTCATTTACTGCCGATAAAGTTTGGAAAGAAATCAATTCTTAATGGATAATACAATTTTTTTATAAATACATTTTTCTATTTAACCCATAGATGGGACCCTAACAGGTACTACAACTCCAGGTCAGAGTGGACCAGGGAGCAATGGTGATGAAGGGGTGCTCCACATTCCCCAAACCTCTAGAACTGGAACCTCACCATCAGATAGAGTTTAACGTCATTCACAGGACATGTAGACCCGCAGTCACCGCCTTCTAGCACCCATATGATAAAAAGGGGTTGGGGCTTGCCATAAGGACAATAGGGTTGGGAAAATCATATAGATGCTAGGGCTTGACGTGACCAGCCGATTGATCGGAGGAGACCTCTCCGACCGCCCGTCTAGCCCAAGATAGGGCCAAAGTGGAGTATTGCATGTCATGAACTCCTCATCCACCTGGGCTCTATCCTTAAGCATCACGGATCGCCACCCACGGCCAACAGGTGGCCCCATTGGGGGAGTCTTACCCCTCTGCAGAGGTGCAGTCGGTGCCTTCTTACGCCCCAGCCGACAGGTCGGAACATGACAGGTCGGAACATGACAGTATGAAGAACAAGCAAGTAAGTTATACCTATCAGTCTACATCTCATTGATGCCTCTACACTCTCTCTCTAACATAAGAACTATTGTATATATATACCCAACGAGGATATATAGCATGGTTACAATAGAATGCCCCCCCCCAATTACCACTTGAAACGATTTCTGATGTTTGCAGTTCCGCCTGTTTGAGTTATCAGCGCTACGTAACAAATAATGGTGTTCAATTCGAACACCTGCGATAACTGAGTGATATTTACAATTCCTTCTTTTCAACGGAACCAGCAGTGTGTGTTAAAGAGAATGGTCATCAGTTTAAGCACTTGCGATAAATCAGTGATGTTTACAATTTCTTCTGCTCCCGTTATCAGCAGTGCTTGGACAGAACGATTATCAGTTCGAACACCTGCAATAACTCCATCTAACACATCACTCAATAAGTCCCGGACCTGACACATAAATGGCGCAACTAATACAAAACCCACATGACTTTTATAAAGTCCTAACATTCAAATGGCACGTGTCAAAATCTGAGCCCAATCGGATTATTACTTTACAAATTACAGTTATTTAAGTGAACCTAGAGCCGGTTTGGCTCAGTCGGTAGAGTGTTCGGCTAGTAATCACAAGGTTCCTGGTTCGATACCGGCCCTCGCCAACTTAGCGTATGAGTAGCACAGGTATCTGTGCAGTAAGGTGAGGTGCTGATGGTAGGTGTGGCGCTCCACCTCAGACGCTAAAACAATCTCCTTGGTCTAGCGCTAGTGAAAAGGGGATAGACTCACTCGCTGTCTGGCTGATACCGATATTAGGCCGCCCCGACGACTTTACTTTTACTTACTGTTGTAAATTTTCAAAACAATGGAAAAATCTGAATTTCCTGTATTGATAAAGCATTGCTTTCTGATGGGAAATAATACTGTTCAAGCAAAGCAATGGCTTGATCAGTGTTATTAGGACTCTGCTCCGTCGGAAACAACAGTTAAGAGGTAGTTTGCTGACTTTAAAAGCAGTCGTACAGACAGAATTGATGCTGAACGCTCAGGTCACCCAAATTCGGCAGTTGTCCCGGAAAACACCAAAAAACTCCACAAACTCCTTTTGGCCGATCGTACATTGAAGTTTGGTGAGATAGCAGAGGGATTGAAAATATCAGAAGGCAGTGTATTCACCATTTTGCATGAACATTTTTAAATGAGAAACCGCTGTTCAAAGTGGGTATCGTGTTTGCTATTCTATACTTGTCTTCTTTTACCTCTCTGATAATATGTCAGTGCGTCTATGTGTCACATTAAAAAAAAATTCATCTGGAGATTTGTAGTGTAATGGCTAGAGTCGTAAGAAATGGACTCCTTGACCCGAGTTCTAAACCTAGACGAGGCTGTCTACATTTCACATAGCGCTAATACACTTGGGAAAGGTATGCATCATCATGCTCTCCCATCAGCTATGGATAAATAGCAGATTTTGACTGGGCTATTCAACCCTGCTTACGCAACCAGACTAACGAAACCTCTGAATTTAAACCTGTTAAATTCCGCCGAAAAGTTGACCTTGTGTCACATCCTACTCGTGCAGTAAATACGTACATTTAGAGACTATAGCCCAATAGACCGTATTCTACTATTTTGGAATCAAACCGATACCAGAACCTAATTAAAAATATTCCAGACCAAATCCGGACCAGATCTTAGCGCTCAAGAACAAACAGAGAACAATTAGGAAGTCCACGCAATTATCGAAGAAATTATAAACGAGTGAACATATTCAGATACTTATATATAGTAAGAGTATTCTTAAAATACAATTAGATTAAGTGTTCGTGACGTAGTTGTTGTTCTCTCGCTGTTAATTGATTTCAACGTTACTACTACTCATCTATCTCCTCTCTCACTGAAACGTTGTCTCTTTCCCTCTCTATTGTAAAAACCTCCCCAGGGTGCCAATATTAATTTTCATTGTTATTCAATTAGTCAGTTCTGTTCCTGAATATTAGCTTAACATCTGCTTAAAGTTTCATCATGATCGGATATCTGGTGTTGGCGTCCACTGGTTATACACAGACAGACTGAAATTGCCATTTATATAGTAGATTGTTAGGAGTGTACTTACTTATTGTCGATAACGATAGTACAAACTCAGTGGTAGCCGAGTCATTCAACAACCTCCGCTCCAACCCCCTTTCAACCTGGTTTCAAACGAAAGCGAATTGGATTTACCTTTCACGTCTCTGGGTCACTTCAAACGTCGACTGCCCGAATTCTTAGTTTAACTGCACTTATTGGTTCGCTAATCAATAAAAACAGGTATATCGATTATATTGATCGCAATTCTGTATTGGAAATTGTTCAGGCAAGGTGTGCCAATCGGCCGTCACTTACCCCCTACAGCGTCTGAGAAAGGCAACAACTTCCTGGCTGCTAGCACGACTGCCGCTGGGTGACGCCGCGGGTCTTTGTGAGGGTAATTTAATCCTGATAGTTCTTTTATCGGCCATTTCGACTCTGGGGCACAGCTTAAATTGCCTGGGCCGGGATTGTCGGGGGTGGTTAATTCCCTTGGCTGACGTCCGGTAACACTGGTTATATTCCTCGTGGAAACATCCGGGTACTCTGCGTCTTTGATTCTCGAAGAACACCGCCCTGTATGACGTTGGACAATGAGACTACTGCACGCTTTTGGACTGAGTGAAATAATTACGCACTTGCCACCTGTCGCTGAGTCACCGGCCTCTCCGGAGAGAGGATGTGTGAAAAAGAGGCTGCACACACACACACACACACACACACACACACACACAAAAGACACACACCACACACACACACACACACATTATATATAAAAGTCCCAACCTTCATAAGATTAATTTCAAATCCAATACTATGTATTTAATGTCTTTAACTATTCATGCTATTTATAGAACCGCATTAAACCCCCCCCCAAAAAAAAACCCCAACACCCCCCAAAAAACAAAAAAAAAAACAAACAAAAAACGCTACAACATAACCCCGGCATAGATAGAACACTTAGAATATTGTATTATTTTTGTCAGATATATACAATATGACATAACCGAAAGTACTTGGGAACAGATTATTAATCGCAAATTTATTAGCCAATTCCAACCGGAAATTGTATCTTCTATTGAAACCAGAATATGTAGACAAACGATGTCTACACTATAAAATATATATTAATATTTCTAAATTAAGAAATGCCGAATTACACCCCACATACACCACACCTACCAAGCACACACAACACGCACACACAACCCGCACACACAACACGCACACACTCGGAGGCGGCAGTCTCTCCGTTGCGGACTGTTCATGGCTGAAATCACCTTGGCGAAAAACCAAGAAGGGATACAGAAAAAAGCAGCAGTAACAAGCACCGGCACATCAACATCTTCAGGGACAGTCTTCACACGTGCGACATCTGTGGTCGAGAATGTTTTTCGAACATTGGACTTCACAGTCACAGGAGCACAAGAATTATATAATTTTCCGAGATTGCATTACCGATAGACATTAACTTCATGTGTATCAATACATTAGAAGAAACAATAGATATTAACGTATTAATAAGGTATCGGTTGACCGTCAGTCACTAAAAAAGAAAGAAGAGAGAGAGAGAGAGAGAGAGAGAGAGAGAGAGAGAGAGAGAGAGAGAGAGAATCCCAAATCCAGTCGACTGACAAATGTTGTACATATATGTTTGTTTCTGTATATATATATACTAGCAAATATATGCACCCTCCGGGTGCAAGTATTTAAGTTTTGATATAATAAAATATCATATTAAATTAGAAAGGCTAATGAAACTGACTAAGAATGCAGATAAAAAGATCTGCAACAGAGGGGGTATAATCGAAAAATAGAACAACTTTGAAACTAACTATTCCATCAATTTCCATTACTCCCCTCTTTCATTGGTAAATTTTCCTAATTTAACTATTTAGTTAAAATAGTAAGTAAAGGATAATATTACAGTTATTTCTTCTGGTAAATAAATTTCTTTTAAGATTTATCCACGAGATTTTTGTTTATATTTCTTAAGATAAAACCAAACAATTAGAAATCAATAATACCAAGCACATATTTATTAAAACAAAATTTTAAATATCAATATGCAAATTAACCTTCTCGTTCAAACTGTAAATCGCTATTTTGTTGTATATATAAATACAATTGCATGTTATTAGTATGTAGATATGATCAACAGTATTAATAATGTAAAACAATTTTTATTAATAACTGAAGGTTTAAAAGAATGAAATCATGGAGAATTTGACGTAAATAATTAAGGGAATTGTGACTTGAGTATTAATATAGTTTCGGCTTCAGACAAAAATGCAGTCTATCTCCATTATATATATATATAATATAATATATATATATATATATGTATTACGTGAAACTTTTACTACCGACAATTAACTAACATTTTAAGTTTTATACTGGTTCAGTTTCAGCTATAAGAGAGAGAGAGAGAGAGAGAGAGAGAGAGTGAGAGAGAGAGAGAGAGAGATTATAATAAAATAATGGCATGCCCTTTGATGATTGTCTTATGATAAAAGTCGCTTAAACAAACTTAGTAAAATCGAACAATCTTTGTAATCTACATTAAAATTTAATGTTACACCTGTCCTCAGGAAGATATGGTTAGGTAAAGAGATAAACAGACAAAGAATATGAATGAGAGAGAGAGAG
This sequence comes from Doryteuthis pealeii, assembly GCA_023376005.1. Lineage (NCBI taxonomy): Eukaryota > Metazoa > Mollusca > Cephalopoda > Myopsida > Loliginidae > Doryteuthis > Doryteuthis pealeii. The sequence continues at coordinate 117,960,553 of CM042149.1, forward strand.
AGAGAGAGAGAGAGGGAGGGAGAGAGAGGGGGACGGAGAGAGAGAGGAGAGAGAGAGGGGGAGGGAGAGAGAGAGAAGAAAAGGAAAGAATGAGGTAACAATGCACTTAAAAGCCTCCGAAAATATAGGTCATTTGGCACTTAGCCAGCAAAATACTCTTTCTCTTTCAATCAGGGTCGAAAAAGTTAGTTATACGAAGTATGTCAGAAAAGTTCCAGGACTGGTGTCACAAATATTCATTTCAAATTCAAATTCAAACTACAAGTTATCCCCTTCAAAGTAATCCCCATGGAGTCTAATGCACCTTCCCACCCTTCTCTGCCACGCTTGCATGCACTACTGATAGGATTCTTCCGGGATTCTCCGTAGCTCTGTCGCACGGTCTTTTTGATGTCGTGCATATCCTCAAATCCCTTGCTTTGCCGCTTGAGCTTGGGGAAGAGGGAAAATCATATGGAGCCAGGTCGGGCGAATAGGGAGGTTGCTTCAGCACAGTGATGTTCTTCTGGGTCAGGAACTCTCGGATACTCAGGACAGTGTGGGCAGGTGCGTTGTCATGGTGAAGCACCCACAAGTTGTCCAGCCACATCTATAGCTTCTTCTCGTGCACTGAACAAAGCAAACACCGCAGTATCTCTTTGTAGACATGCTGCTTGATCCCCTAGCCCTGTGGCAAGGATTCGCCGTGGACAATGTCCCTCACATCGAAGAATGAAATCAACCAGGAACTCTTCTGACATACCTAATAATTCCTAACTCTGTAGCAGTTTTATTCTATATTTTGGGCGCTATATTTTACTGTAAATAAAAAAAAACTAGCTTAGATTTGGGAGGCCTTCCTTTGCGAGGCAGTACCTGTCCCCTCGTCTAAAGGATTCATTACTGGGTTTATTGCCCCAAGGTAACAATTCCTCTGAACAGGCTCGTCGCTGACGAACTTCGGTGAACTAGCGCGAATCGGTGCTTACAGCGTGACTTGACCGTACTCAATTGTGCTAGTAAAATCTGTGATGTCCAAATGTAATGATTAACGAACTGTACTGTTTGCCAACATCCCTTAATGTTCTTGATTCACCCGTTCCAAACCAACCCACCTTACCCTCATCCCAACCCCCGACCCCACAGATTTTTATCATAGTGATTATCCCAAGTCCAATCTGCATCGATCTAACTTAATTCTTATGAGATTATTTATTTATAACTTTTTTTCCATGTGATCTAGTTACCTGTTCGGACAGGTAAATAGGGTCCGCCATTTTAATAGCAATCTTTCTTCATTTTCTCTTTTGCCTTTTTTTAGTGTTATTTTGTGTTGTTTTTTTTCTTCTTTTTTTTTTCTTTTTTCATTTTTTCCATCTGACACATCCACCTGTCCGGTTGGCTGTCTCAGATGTCAAAGCTGTTCGCCTCCAGAAAAGCATAAATAATAACGCCGTACCTCCTCAAAATGGCCGAATAATTGCTGGACGAATTTGTACAGAATAGATTCAACAGAAAGAAAGAAAGAAAGAAAGATAGAAAGAAAGAAAGATAGAAAGAAAGAGCAAAGAGGAAGGATAGAAAAAGAAGTTGGCTTTATAAAAGGCATTTAGATTAGATTGAAAAAGAATGAATGAAATAACGAAAGGAAGGAAGGAAGGAAGGAAGAATGAAAGAAAAAAAGAAAGAAGGGGCAAAGAGGAAGAAGAAGAAAAGAAGTTGGATTTGCGAAGTATAATGGATGGAGAAAGAAACAAAAAAACAGAAAGAGTGAACGAAATAAAGAAAGATAGAAGGAAAAACGAAAGAAGGAAATTGAGAATTAAAGGGCAAAGAAGAAAAACAGAAAAAGAAATTGGCTTTATGAAAGACATTTAGATAGGAAAAAAAGAAAGAAAGAAAGAAAGAAAGAAAGATAGACATGTGTAAGGAAATAAGAAATAGGACCAAAAAAGGAGAAGGAAATGGAAAAAAGAGAAACATTATTAAAGAGAGACAAGAAAGAAGAAAGAAAGAAAGAAAGAAAGAAATAGCAAAAAAAAAAAAAAAAATATAAAGAAGTAGATGTTATGAAACGCATTTAGACTGGTTAGAAAAAGAAAGAAAGAGAGGAAAAAGAAAGAGAGGGAAAAGAGAGAGAGGAAAAGAAAGAAAGAAAGAAAAAGAAGAAGAAGAAAAAAGAAAGAAAGAAAAAAAGAAGAAAAGGAAGAAAGAAAGAAAGAGCAAAAAGAAAGATATAAAGAAGTAGATGTTATGAAACGCATTTAGACTGGATAGAAAAAGAAAGAAAGAGAGGAAAAAGAAAGAAAGAAAAAATAAAGAAAAGGCAAGAAAGAGCGCTCCATCGTGATGTAATGGTTAGCAAGCTAGTATCGAAGATTCTTCAGGTATTTCTTGTCGGACTCGGGAACCTTTTCGGACTCGGGAACCCGAGTTCAATCCTGAGTGAAAGCAGTTAGAAAAATAATTAATTAACACAACTCCTACCCCAGCTATGGTTAGCGGAATGAGAACAGGATAACCCCGTGGACTAAATAAAGGGTTAGGTTCAAAGTTCCGTGATGGCTCCCGAATACGACAAGAAAGTTCCCGAGTTCGAAAAGAAGGCTCCCAAGTCCAAGAAGGTTCCCGAATCCGAGAAGGTTCTCGAGTCCGACAAGAAATACCTGAAGAAGGCCGGAGGGCATATCGGCCGAAATGTTGTACAAGTAACAATGAAGATGGGGACAATAGTCCGAATAACACAGATAATACTAAACAAAAACAGAAGAGGATCACCACAATCCCGCCAACACTTGTGATCCAACGTGGTCAACACAGAAATGGATTTGACGAAGAAACAGAGAAATGATAAACTCGAATAAAACGTTTTGATCCTGTGTTATACGGTTTAAACCAAAGTCGGACTAGCGAACGTGTATTTGTAGAACAGATTGGTGCAAACACAAACAAAGAGGAAATGTCAACAAAAATGTTTTGATCCAACGTTAATCGGATTAAAGAATTACCAATGACTAGATACTTAACTCGAGTCCTTTTTGGTTTTGTGTGTTGGAGATTATGAATTTTAGAAGCCATACATCGTGGTAAAAGCGACTCGTTTGCCGTTAGGCTGTAATACAAGTTTTCCTTCATCGCATTGTCTTTGGAAATAAAATCTCGGCTCTTAGTAAAGCAACCGGATATCCGGTCTGCTCTGATCAGGAAGCGAA
>CM042149.1:117968743-117981243 GCA_023376005.1 Doryteuthis pealeii
ATATATATATATATATATATATATATATATATATATATATATATACAAGGTGTGTCAAAAGAGTATCGAGATTTTGTGTAATTTTTGACACACCTTGTATTCTGAAAAAAAAATAACGTTCCATATCACTATTTTTTTCAAAACGTGTGTCAAAAAAGTACCAAATTTATAGCTGTATTTATAAAGATAGAAATGTAGAATGAATGGAATGTTATTTTTTTTCAAAACACAGGGTGTGTCAAAAAGTACAACAAATCCCGATACTTTTTTGACACACCTTGTATATATGTATGTGTGTATGTGTGCGTGTGTGTCTGGTGGTGATAGTCCAGTTCTGGAGATCTGGGTAATATGGACTACCTCCTCATTGCCATAATTACACAGTCCATTTCACCCAGATTGTTAGTACTTGTTCGATCTCCATAGATGGAGATCTCTTTACAAATTACTTGTACTTGAAAAATTGTGTGCAGTTTAAAACTCGTAAGACACTACACAAAAATATAAATAAGAATGAAAAATGAACGATATTCCCTAATCTCTGAGTATAAAATGACCCTTAACTGTTGACATGCCGTTAAAATCAATCAATAGGCCAATCAAATTGAATCACCTAGTTATGGGTAAACAATAGGTTAGAATTGCCCCTGTAGTCTTGGTAGGCCAACCAGTCTAGGAGAAGTATAAACTCTAAATACAAAACATGTAAACAAGTACTATTTCTTTGAATTTCTGAGATGAGGCTTGATAATTAGTATTATTAGGATCATTCGGACTGTTGTCTTCATCTTTATTGTTATCTGTACAAGAAACTACAGAAGAAATCCGGAGAGCACATCGGCCGAAACATTGTACAGATAACAATAGAGATGAGGACAATAGTCCGAATAATTCTAATAATACTAGGTAAAAAAGTGTTTAAATGTTGAGTTTGAAAAAAAAATGAATATTCAACAAGAATAAATTTAAAAATAATTCGGCATAAAATAACCCAACAAGTGTTGACATGCTGTAAAATTCAACCAATCGAAATTGTCATAATCTTTATTGTTATCTGTACAAGAAACTACTGAAGAAGTCCGCGGGGGCACATTGGCCGAAACGTTGAACAAATAACAATAAAGATGAGGACAATAATTCTAATAATACTAGATAAAAAAAGTGTTTACAAATTGAGTTTGAAACAAAAAATGAATACCCAACAAGAACAAATTTTTTTAAAATTACATCGGCATAAAATAACCCAACAAGGGTTGACATGCAATAAAAACCAACCAACCGAAATTTAAGTTGCAGTAAGCTCTTCTTACAAAAAAAGTCAGCCATTATGCAAATCGTTTACTTGCTGTTAAATTTGATGAAAAAGAAAATGGACAAATATGTACATTGTCTTTTGGATATTTCTTGCCCGTAAATATTTCATTTTTATTATTTCTTTCTATTGAGTGAATTGAATTCATTACTTATTACCATAATTTCAGGGATGATGACATTAACCTAAATAATTTAATAATACAAATAGAAATTATTATAATTCAATAGTAGAAGCTTTTTAGAATTACTTAAATGTTGTTTTGAAACTTACGCTCAAAGGTCAATCATCGTAAAAAACACAGTCGTTCTTTATATGATAAATTAATAAAAATGATTCGATTTTGTGTAAGATCATATCAGTGTTATTTGCATAGCCCAACAAATAGGACACGATACTATATATATATATATATATATATATATATATATATATATATATATATATATATATATGAGTATAGATAAAAAGATATGAAAACAACACAATATGCTGTTAAAGTGAAAAAAAATTATATCATATTCATAGCTAATATTGAACAATATTTCGATTTATAAAAATCATCTTCAGAGCCTGTTTATACTCTAGACTTATCAATAGCGGAGACGAACATATATATGCGTATTTATATATATATATATATATGTCTATAATATATATTGTTTGTTATTTAGTATGAAGCATTGGGTGTTGAAACTCAGTTTTTGTATGTTAAGTTTCGTTTTATTTTGTTAAATTTTCGAGGATGTTTATACCCCTTCTTCGGAACGAATAGTCTGGCTGATCTTTTCATTATGGCGCCTATATATACTCTTTATTGATGTTGATAGTATCATCTCTGAGACCTCGTTGGGTGGTATGGAGACGGTCGCACTTAGTGATCTCCTTTCTTCTTTTTTGCCACAACTCGTTTGTTTTTTGCGGGTGGTTATCTGATATATATATATATATATATATATATATATATATATATATATGTGTGTGTGTGTGTGTGTGTGTGTGTGTGTGCGTGATTGATCAAAGCCTGAAGAAGATATCAGAAGATCTGAAACACGTGTCGCAAATGTAAGATAAAAATAATACATTTTTTTCTAAAAACATAATCCATTTTGCGGACCTTCTTTTTTACAATATATATATATATATATATATATATATATATATATATGAGAGTACGTAAATAAACAACGTGTTTATTTGATATGGCTTTTAGCCGACAATTTTTGGAGGATATGTGCTTAATTGAAGTCATACCTAATTTTGGAAATCAACTAGTTAATAATTAATGAATTTAGGCGGGCATATATGTTCAAATGTAAGGCTAAACAAATCGAGAAAATGTCAATCCCTGAATGTACATTTCGGCCTATTAGGTCTCATCAGCAAGGTTATAGATATGGAAGACTGCTCCGTGTGTGACTCGAAACCTCGACTATATTATATATATATATATATATATATATATATATATATATATGGTCGTGGAAAATGGACACGGCAAACCAAGTTCAAATACTGTACGGGATTATTTGCATTTCACTTAGGACTAATACTCGTCGTAGTAAGTATTTATATTTATTTTCGGACAAATAGCCTCGGGAAAAGTTTGAACCTCATCATCCCCGCTAGTAAGGGTTAAATAGCATCACTAATCTTCTACATGGATGGCTCTGGCATTGAACAGCCCACGAAGGTTGATATACCATTAAAAAAAGAAACCAAACCTATCTAAATAATTATGTAAGTGTGGGGGAAGGTTCTTGCTGATTGAGAACGTGGTATATTTTCACTGTTCAATAAAGGTAATGCCGATTTTATAGGCAATAATATTGACATAGCAAAAAATTTACATTTCCTTTTCAATATATATATATATTCACCAACCCTTCTGAGTAAGATGTGACTCACCGTCAATTTCCTAAGTGGAGTTTAACCATGTTTGAATTCAGAATTTTCCTTCTCCTAGACAGGTTTCTTAAACAAGAGCCGGGTCTGCCCTACTATTTACCCATAGCTGGAGGGAGAATATTTGGATTCATACCCTCCCAATGGGTATTAGCACTATGTTAAATGCAAACAGCCTCGTCCAGGATTTGAATTAGTCTCGTCGTGCTCATTTCCTACGAAGGTAACCATTAAGCTAAGCGCCTGCCACACACACACACACACACACACACACACACACACACACACGAATACACACACATACACACACATATATATTGACATAAGTATTTGTACATTCTGCTTTTATAGTGAGAAGGTGAATGGGTGAGGGGGTGGGGGAAAGTCGGTTGGGGTTGGTGTGTAGGGACTTTTATTTTTCTATGGGGTCAGTCGGTTGACTTAGAAGATAATTTGATATTTGGAGTGCGGGTCAAATGTGTTGATGTGTATCAGAAGAAATTTGATAGTCATCTTGTCATTTGGTACTAGACATAGCTGAATTGAGAATCTTTGTACACACACACACACACACACACACACATATATATATATATATATATATATATATATATACAAGGTGATAAAAAACAGCCCTTTTTTAAAATTCAGGCCTGTTTTGTGTCACCCTGTATATATATATATATATATATATATATATATATATACAGAGCTATATATATAGGGTTACCCCCAAAACACAGGCCTGACTTTAAAAAAATATGTTTTTTGGAATCACACTATATATATATGAGATTGAATAAAAAGTAATGCCATTTTGTTTAGGACAGGTATAATTACCAACACAAAAACATGTATCATACATCAAAATGAAGCTGGTCCTCTGTGGATCACATCCTTACTTCTCTACATCGTCACCGTTTCTCTCAATAGCAATGTTCGACCTTCGAATGAGAGCATGCATCCCTGCTGCGTAAAATTCTGTTGACTGTTCTTTGAGCCATTTCTTAGAAGAGAATTTGATATTTGGAGTGCGGGTCAAATGTGTTGATGAGTATTAGAAGAAATTTATAGTTGGGGGTAGGTCATATATACACATATATATATATATATATTTATGGAGGAGTGTTCCTTTCCTACGAAAGTAACCGTTACCCCACGTATCCTTTCCATATGGTCTCTCTCATCGATTTCGATGCATGAGGGTTCATGCACTCAACAAACAACACAGTGTTTTGTTTATAGTGGTGAAAGTTTGTGTTGGACCATCCGCACCTTTTGGCACAGTCGACAGAAAAGAATTGGTGGACAAGGAATGCCACAAACCCAATCAATGACTGACCTCAGGTTTTTCAAATTCAGAGTTTTCCTTCTCCTAGCCTGGTTACCTACCAAGGTTAAAGGGCCAAGTCTGCTCTATTATTTTACCCATAGCTAGAGGGAGAATATATAGATTTATACCTTTCCCAAGGGTATTCGCGCTAGGATTTGAACTCGGGTGGACGAGTCCATTTCCTACGACTGTAACCATTACACCACGCACCTCCATATATGTCATTGTGTATTACTAAGTAATGCTAGGTGACAAACAAGTTTGTACACACTCATACACACACTCATACACACACTCATACACGCGCTCGCTTACATACACAGGTTGTACACCAACACAAACACATCCGCACACACAAAAAACCCCGAAGATGAATAATCTTGATTGATCATGTATACACGAATAAAATGGCCACATTTATCTAGGGAAACAGACACTAAGCATCTTCGGTCACGCGATATTTAGTAAACTCATTTTGCAAATCTGTTCGATCGGAAAATGAATTTGATTCTCACCGGGTGTCTCATTACTTGTCATTTTGTACTAGACATAGCTAAATTGAGAATCTTTGTACACACACACACACACACACACACGCACACACACACACACACATATATATATATATATATATATATATATATATACATACAAGGTGATCCAAAAACAGCCTTTTTTAATTCAGGCCAGTTTTTTGTGTCACCTTGAATATATATATATATATATATATATATATATATATATATATATATATATATGCACAGGGCTATATATATATATAGGGTTACCCCCCAAAACACAGGCCTGACTTTTTTAAAAAAATATGTTTTTTGGAATCACCCTATATATATATATATATATATATATATATATATGAGGTTGAATCAAATATAATGCCATTTTGTTTGGGACAGGTATAATTACCAACACAAAGACATGTATCATACATCAAAACCAAGCTTGTCCCACTGTGGCTCATGTCCTTACTTCTCTACATCGTCACCGTTTCTCTCAATACCAATGTTCCACTTCCGAATGAGAGCATGCATCTCTACCCCGTAAAATTCGGTTGACTGTTCTTTGAGCCATTTGTTCACTACTGATTTCACTTCCTTGTGACCAGATCAATTTCTTAACATATTTGAATTCAGAGAGTATCCTAAACAGGTTACCTAATCAAGATTAAAGAGCCCAGTCTACACCACTATTTACCCATAGCTGGAGGGAAAATAGTTGGATTGATACCTATCCGAGAGGGTATTAGCGCTATGTAAATTTTAAAAAGCCTCGTCCAGGATTCGACCTCACCTCAGCTTGTCTTTTCCACGTGCCATATATATATATATATATATATAATATATATATATATATATATATATATATATATACGCAGTTAATTTTAAATCTACATAGCAAATAAGTATGCAATCTTATTTACTTCGGATATTTTCCTTAAATCGATTAAAAAGTGCTCAATATAAAGAGCTAAATAGACGATTAAAATCGAATGGTTTAAAATCCACCTAGTCAAGTTTATCGCAATAGCGTGAAACTTACCCTGAAGATTCGCGCTATTGCGAGAAACTTTAATAGATAGATTTTAAACCATTCGATTTTAATCGTATATATATATATATATAATATATATATATATATATATATATATATATATATAGGTTGGCCAAGAAGTCACTAATTAGCGCTATGGAAATGCCAAGAGCATCGTTCCAAATTTGAACACGTCTCGACGTGTCTATTTCCTATCTTACACTCATGACAAACTATTTATATTGTGTAATGGATTTCCTATCTTACGTAATTCTATAATCAAAAATATATATCTGTTCCTCAGTGACTTCTTGGCCACCCATTATATATATATATATATATATATATATATATATATATATATAAAGATAATCTACTGAGTCAGACGAACCTACTATTAGTTTCGCAATAAAGCTCTTCAGGGCTAAAATCTGACTCAGAGTCAGATTTTAGCCCTGAAGAGCTTTATTGCGAAACTAATAGTAGGTTCGTCTGACTCAGTAGATTATCTTTAATACTTAGGTATCGAGCACTTTTTACAAATTAGCTTCTCCTAGCGGTTATATGAATATATATATATATATATCTTATGTACATATATATACATATAAATTGTTTTCTCTTTTGGACAAATACTGTACCAATAGATTATTTTTTGTTGGTACGAATATCTTGGCCTTTTCTTTTTTTCAAATTTTTTTTTCTTCCTGGTTGATGTTTGGTAGTATATTTTTACAATCAAACTCTCTGCCGGGTTTTTTCTCTCCGCAAGGATCTACCAACACGCTTGGTATATTAAATTATATATATATATATATATATATATATATATATATATATATAATAGTTTACACACACACATATATATATATATATATATATATATATATTATATATATATTTGGTGTCTTTTGTCGGTAAGGTATTATTTAAGCAGCTTTTGTTTAAGACCCTGGAATATTTTTGTGTTTTATTAAAAACAAAAGATTCAGGAGAGTCTATTGTCGGAAGGTTACATGGGTTAGTACGTCAGTTGCTAACGATGTTTGGAATATAGTTGCTGGTGTTAAATACTATTCTATTTCGCAATCCTTTTCGAATACTCTTCTCTGGTTTTTTTTCTTTCTTTCCTTATTTTCATCCTTTTATTATATTCGATTTAAACAGATTAGCGTTACCACTTCCGCATGTTCACACCCTCTTTTTATGTTTCTCCAACTTTTTCTCTCTTTCGTTCTTTCTTATATTTTTTCTGTGTATCTTATCAGTTTTCTTCCCTTTCTTTGTTTATAATTAAAAAAACCGAATGGTCTATTATTTATCTGAGGTGCCGACATTCATAAGAAATAAGAATTTGGCGGATAACCAACACCAGATAATAAGGATTTATTTTTTGCATTTTTTCTTGGATAATTTGGACGCTCTTATTTTTAAACTGATGGGGTTGCAAGATGATAACGGTCGTACAATTAAGGAGCACGTGTATCATATTAATACTAGCGGGGCACGTAGAATTTCTTCGAAACGAAACAAAATCAAGAGGAGCTATTTAAGCCAGGACCGATGATTTGCAATTTCATTACATATAAATGGGTAATTTCATGTCAAATCATTCAGAAAAAGTAAAGTTGTCACCCAACCCCTTCAATTTTTCTGAAAGTTTTTCCAGGTGTGGATTATGTGAACATTAGACAATCCCACAAATTTTAGCTTCCAATTCCCAAAATTGACAGAGTTATGTCGATTTTTACTCTCCAAATTTGGTGGTGTTTACGAAAAATGGCGAAATTGTGTAACCTATTTTTGTCTGTCAAATGCGTTCTAGAATGTCCCCAGTACTAAAGATTGTTTATAAAAGGATTTTTCCCCAGTGAATGCAAAAATGATATCGAAAAATCTGAACGTCAACCAATTTTAAGTTATTGATGATTTCTGATTTTTTCCCTAATACCCCGATGTGGCACTGCATTTATGACAAAATTTATTTTCTATTATTATTTCACAAATATTGAATATTATTTGTACCAAAAAGATAGATTGATATTTGCTCATAAATTCGAATTTATTTTTGTTGGGGAAGTCGACGTAAATGTTTCGGTTTTTATCAAACATCATCAGGACATTCTTTTTTCCTCTTTCCTTTTACTTTTCTAAAAAAATCAGACAGTAGTCTTCTCGACTTTTAATGAATGGTGTCTTTAGGAAATGCGTCACATATTTTGGTTTAATTTTTAAATCTGCTTCATTGTTATAATTTATTTCAACTGTATTACTGCAGCATCTTCAAGCAAGAGGAAAAGCATGGATATTATAATATCCATGTTTTTGCTCATGCCTAAGATGCTACAGTAATGTAGTTGAAAGAAATTATTTCAATGAATAAAATTTAAAGTTTTATCTTTATTTATCAATATATTTGATATATTCCACTGTCCGTCCACTCACTGGCACTAGGCACACCGAACTCTCATTACGGTTTACCTGTATCACTACGGTTAAAATACACATGGAAAGATCCTAATTACCAGGTATATATATATATATATATATATATATATATATATATATATATACATCACACACACTACACTAGACCACACACACTACTATATATATATATATATATATATATATATATATATATATATATATATATATACAAGCTGTATAAAAATGTGTCGAGATTTTTTGTACTTTTTGATACACCTTGTATTCTGGAAAAATAACGTTCCATTCATTCTTCATTTCTATTTTGGTAAATACAGCTTTAAACTTGGTACTTTTTTTCACACACCTTTTATTCTGAAGAAAAATTAATAAATGGAACGTATTTTTTTCAGAATACAATGTGTGTCAAAAATAACAAAAAATCTCGATGCTTTTTTGACACACACACACACACACACACACACACACACACACACACACATATATATATATATATATATATATATATATATATATATATATACGGAAAATGGAAAGTTATGTAAGTAGACAAATACGGAAAACCGAATATTCATAAAATGTGTTTATTCATGAATTAATAAATAGTTCTTATATATTGAATATATTAAACCACCATTTCTGCAATATTAAGGAGCGATATTATGAATGTTTCAAACGAAAATGCGAAAAATTTATTTGGTAATCATAGCCAGCGTTCCTTTTTATTACATACGTGCTGATGTTATGAGAGATTTCGAAAATGTTCATAAATTTAGATAAATACTTGTAAAAGTGTAGTCTAGAGGAATTATTTTGAATTATGAATTTTTAAAACAAATATTACATAGCTCAGTCGGTAGAGCGTTCGGCTAGAAACCACAAGGTACCTAGTTCGATACCGGTCCTCGCCAACTCAGCGTATGAGTAGCACAAGGATCTGTTCGGTAAAGTAAAGAGCTGATGGTAGGTGTGGCGCACCACCCCAGATGCTAAAAAATCTCCTTGGTCTGGCGCTATTGAAAAGGGATAGACTCCCTCGCTGACTGGCTGATACCGACTTTAGACCGCCCCGTCGACTTAACTTTTACTTTTATTATTTATACATATTTTAAGCTATGGTTTGTAACAAATGTTTAGAAAAAGTATTTTATAGGAAAATATATTAAAACATATAGAAAGTTAGTATGATTATATATATATATATATATATATTATATATATATATATATATGTATGTATGTATGTATGTATGTATATTAGCAAGGATAAGCACCTCCCAGGCGTAAGTATTTAAGTTTTAATGTTATAAAATATATTGAATTAGAAAAACTAACGAAATTATATAAGAATGTATATAAAAAGATTACACTTATTTTGATTTTATTTTAATTGGTTTCTATATAAAATCATTCATAGCTGGAGAATAAAACAATACCACCAAATAATCATTTATTCAACCCGGTTTTATCAGAACCAGTATGCAAATAACCAAACCATATGTTATGTAAACGTGCATTTTTTAATGATACATAAGACACAGAGCATGATTTTAAAAACACCAATAACATGGGCTGTTTTGAGGTAACTCATAAAATAAAAATTATTCTATATATTAATGATTTTGAGTGTAAATTGATATACTTACGCAGTTCCGGAGGGTGACGTAGTGTCGGTTACAGACAGACACCGAATCCCATTATAAATATATATATATATATATATTATATATGTGTGTGTGTGTGTGTGTGTGTGTGTGTGTAATTTATACATGTTTGTTTGAATATTCTTTCTTATGTATTTTCAATTGTTTACGTTCAAGCCATCGTGTAATTTTTCTTATATAGGGATTCAAGCGGTAGCGAATGTGTCCCATATTTTTAACTTAGCGCTTTCGAACACATACATGATCGTCTCCAAGGGGATTATTTGTTGTAGTTGTTTGTTCTGTGGGTTTATTCAGTTGATAAAGTATTGTGTGTATGTGTTTTTTCCACCACTTGGATCCCAATTTAAGGGCCCACATAAAAATGTCCTTGCGTCACACCCTCATACGTGGTTAAGCGGTAAATACTCCCCTTGGATCACAATATTAGAAGAATTACACGAGAACTTGAAAGTAAACGATGGACAATCCTTCTTTTTACATTATGTTTGTTTTTCAATATATTTCTATTTTATTTTCAATTCAAATAACTTTTTCAATACATTGCGATGGGTTTTCACGATCTCAAGTCAAACTGAATTTCAAACAATCAAGTAAGGTGATCAATTTCAAACTGGTTACGTCACACAGTTAAACAACGTTAGGTCCTGTGTTTTTCATATTTGTTTTATTTTTTATTTTAGATATACTCAGTCTGTCTTAAAAAGCTTTGAAAAAGGCTGAGACTACCCGAAATATTGGATAAAATAAAGATCAAAAGCAATACAATCATCCTTTAAAATTTTGTTTTTGTTCCACCTATATGTTCCGATGCTTCTAATATAACAAAAACGTTCGAATGACAATACACACACATACACACACTTTCACACACACATATCTATGTACTGTTATTGTATTGTTTTATATATATATATATATATATATATATATATATATATATATATATATATATATTGCATTGGTATTGTATTGTTATTGTATTGTTTACACACACACACACACACACACACACATATATATATATATATATATATATATATATAAACAAAAAGAAGAACTCACAAATATAAAAAACACAGCTAAGATTTATATGTAATTATCATAAGATATCGTTAAATATATATACATATGTCCTCATGCAGACATTGAATTAGTAAAGTTATAGCATGTCATCCGTGTTAGGATATCTCTATGAATGCATACATTGAAGTCAGTATATATATATATATATATATATATATATATATATATATACATTATATATATGTTTGTGTGTGTGTGTATGTGTGTGTTACCTATGTTTATTTGTGTTTGTGTGTTAGTGAATGTATATAAGCATTTATATGTATATATTTCAAGTGGATAGATATATTTATTATTATTTACATTTATCAGACTTAAATACACAAAAATAAAAATATTGGTAAACAATCAAATATATTTTGATTTTATATAAATCCTATATATGTAGTTGTGTGTGCGCACGTGCGTGTGTGTGTCTGTGTGTGTCTGTATATGTATTGAATATGTATGAAATGAAACGATATTAGTTTATACTCATTGTAGTACACACGGTCGCACACACACATGAATAGATGTGTGCATTTACCTGACATATACAAATTTACATTAACTAATATATATGTATGTATATATATATATATATGTGTGTGTGTGTGTGTGTGTGTGTTGTGTGTGTGTATGTGTGTGTGTGTGCGTGTGTGTGCATGTGCGTGTGTGTGTGAGTGAGTGTGTATATGTATCTGAATTATTTTAATTAAATTTGTATATATCAGGTAAATTATAGCATCTCTCTCTCTTTCTCTCTCTCTCTCTATCTCTGTGTGTGTGTGTGTGTGTATGTATGTGTATTGACTATATACGTACATATTAGTTCAATCAATTTTTTAATTGTCAGGTGTGTATATAAATATAGGGAGAAGATAAATTATATATATATATATATATATATATATATATATATATATATATACATAAACACACACACACGTATATAATATATATATATATGTGTGTGTGTGTGTGTGTGTGTGTGTGTGTGTGTTTGCTTTATAAGTATGAAAGCAAATATGTAAATACACATTAGTTCAATTAAACTTTTATACGTCAGTATATATATATATATATATATATATATATATATATATATATATATATATATATGTGTGTGTTGTGTGTTGTGTGTGTGTGTGTGTATATATAATACATAGAGAAAAATAAAGAATATATAATTATTTATGTAACGTATATATATATATATATATATA
>CM042149.1:117993743-117996243 GCA_023376005.1 Doryteuthis pealeii
ATCATTCAGGATTTGAACTCGGGTCGACGTGTTCATTTTCTACGACTCTAACCATTACACCGGGCGCCTCCAACATTCGTCTTACAATAACTTTTGATTCATAACATAGCTGGGTCGGCTTTTATTGTAGTGATTGAACTAGCGCATTAATATTTCATTGCGTGAAAAAACATACGTATGATCAGAAAATGAATATTTAATATCGGATAATGTAGAATTATATCAATTCTTGTTTGATTGTGCGTATTGAATTCCTAATCTCTCGATCAGATCTCCGGGCACAAGAGAGAGAGAGAGAGAGAGAGAGAGAGAGAGAGAGAGAGAGAGAGAGAGAGAGAGGGGTGTCTGTATGTCTGTGTCTGTGTGTGTGTTTGAGAGAGAGAGGGGGTGTCTATGTCTGTCTGTGTGGTGTGTGTGTGTTGTGTGTGAGAGAGAGAGAGAGAGAGAGAGAGGGAGGGTGGTGATGGAGAGAGCGAGAGTGAATGGGTGTGAGGAAGTAGGTTACTAAACACAAAAAGATAGATAGATAGATAGATACGAAGAGACAGAGCTAGACACGAAGACACTGAGATAGATAGAGATACATATATATATATATATAGATAGATAGAGAGAGAGAGAGAGAGAGAGAGAGGGGGAAGGGGGGATGGAGAGAGCGAGAGTGAATGGGTGTGAGGAAAGGGTTACTAACACAAAAAGATAGATAGATAGATAGATACGAAGAGACAGGGCTAGACACGAAGACACTGAGATAGATAGATACATAGATAGATATAAATATATATATAGAAGATAGATAGAGAGAGAGAGAGAGAGAGAGGGGGGGAGTGTCTGTGTGTGTGTGTGTGACACACAGAGAGAGAGAGAGAGAGAGAGAGAGGAAGTGTCTGTATGTGTATATGTGTGACAGAGAGAGAGAGAGAGAGAGAGAGAGAGAGAGAGAGAGAGAGAGAGAGAGAGAGAGGGGGAGATGGAGAGAGCGAGAATGAATGTGTGTGAGGAGGTTTATTAACGCAAAAAAAAACCTTTGACGCCCTTCCATTTTAAAAGTGTTCAGCCGTGCATGAGTAGACTGTTAGATTACCTCGAGTAATCAAAGAGACTCGTCGAAAACATGAGACAATGCGAAAGAAGATTCTTGAAGTTAATCAATACTTAAGATATATTGAACTCTAATAGATTTATAATATACCATAGTCAGGTAAAAGACAAAAAAAACAACAACAACAACAAAAAACTGCCAGGAAATTTGGGCTCTAGGAAAGTATGCTCCACTTGTACTACAAGTTCATTTTAATTTTAATTTCAAAATAACAATTTAAAAGCATGTTATCTTTTATCTGTATCAGATATGCATCAACAACAGTCAAATACCTCTTTAAGGCAGCATCCCCAAAGACCTACTGTATGGTAAATTAGTGGAGTGCACCCGACCGGTAGGGAGACCACGCCTGCGCTGCGCTTTAAAGATGTCTGCAAGAAGGATATGAAGACATGCTACATCGACACCAACACATGGGAGGCTTGTGCAGAAGAACGTGCTACCTGGCGACTTCTCGTCAAACCATGGACGAGAAGAAGTGAGAAAGAGAGGAAAGTAGCCGCCACAGAAAAGAGAGCCAAAAGGAAGGAGAGACAACAACAACCCCAGCAAGTACCAATTTGTCTGCGGTCACTGCACCAGAGAGTGCCATTCAAAAATTGATCTGATCAGCCATTCATACAGTTGCAGATAATTGATAATGAGAAAAAAAAGTGGACATTATATATAATATAATGTAATATAATATAATGGAGAATGAATATGTGTTGCGTATTTTTAAATCTAGTTCCGGGGTCACTGGTCGGTCAATGGCTGACACCCTTTGAGTGTTTACAATTCCAAACTTTACCCTTTGTTCTTATTTTTTTTCTTTTCTTTCTCCAGAAATCCGATTACTGTTTTTTCCAATCCCCAAATTCTCCGGAGACCATAATAATTACCCTATATATGAAATGTATCAGCTTATAAATATGTTCAATACTAAATTAGCAAAGTACTTGGAATATCTGGATAAACCCATGGGTATATTCAGATACCTGTGTGTAGAAATGGTACTATAAACGCATAATTACCGATTTTTAAGCTTCATTGCTTACCAATTATATATATATATATATATATATGATGGCAGCAAACTCGTGTTCAAGTATTGCCATTGCTTGATATATATATATATATATATATATATATATATATATATAAAGAAAAAAGTTCAACAGTTCAAAGAATATAATGGTGAGCTTCAAAAAGTTCAACAATGAGCTGCACTAAGTGGCTCTTTAGTCCAGCCAAAGTCTTGCACACCTTCCCACATTTACAGGTAATTCCAGGGAGCACAGGGTATTTTATTAGTCTATCCCACCGATGCACAGATTGGTGACTGATCAGGCCAGCCTTGCTCATACATAGCCTTCCACACTGGTCACATAATAGACCGATTTGAAGCCCTTGGTTGTC
>CM042149.1:118001243-118031243 GCA_023376005.1 Doryteuthis pealeii
AAAATAATTCGTATACCTCAAAATCTAAAGAAAACACGTTAAAATCACCCTGATTTCATTATGTTTTGGCGCATGTAAAAAAAAACGACGGGGTGCCCTAAAGTCGATATCAGCCAAACAGCGAGGGATTCTATCCCCTTTTCAATAGCGCTAGACCAAGGAGATTGTTTTTTAGCATCAGAGGTGGGGCGCCACACCTACCATTAGCTCATTACTTTACTGCACAGATCCCTGTGCTACTCATAAGCTGAGTTGGCGAGGACCGGTATCGAAGTAGGAACCTTGTGGTTTCTAGCCGAACGCCCTACCGACTGAACTAACCCGGTCCCTCTTGTAAAGAGCCTTAAAACTACGAAACTATCAGTTCAGTAATGGCGGGAAGGCCTTTCCCTCTTAAGGGCCTTGAGACCTTACAAAGAGAAATTGGCCAAAATCCCTGTTGAGACTTGTCAGAATCTATTGACGAAGTATAAGAACCGGTTACCAGCTTTGATGGCTAATAAAGGTTTGCAATTGATTATTTAGATATGGGTATGAATAATTTCGAACATGTCTTTTGTGATCAAATTGCAAATATTACTTCAATGAAATACGCTCTTTCTCCGTGTCCCCACGTGTATTGTTTCTTTTATTCTGGTTCTTTTATTGATATGTCAATTTAGATGAGAAAGAAATTCCTTTTATGAAAATATATATAAAAAATAAATATATAAAAGCAATCACACATTTTGCAAGGATGAAAATAATGTGGGCTTAACGCTCTCTCTCTCATTCTCTCTCTTTCTCTCACTCTCTTCTCTCACACTCTCTCTCTCTCTCTCTCTCTCATTCTCTCTCTTTCTCTCTCTTCTCTCACTCTCTCTCTCTCTCTCTATCTATCTTTGTGTCTCTGTCTTCTTTCTCTCTCTCGCTCTCTCTCTCTCTTTGTGTCTCTGTCTGTTTGTCTTTCTTCTCTCTCTCTCTCTCCTCTCTCTCTCTCTCTCTCTCTCTCAATCATGCCACGTGAGGAAACTGGTCAAGTTCCACCTCAGATGCCTACGTCACATTCTACGCATACGCTTGACAGGACAAAGTGCCCGACACAAACGTGTTGGAACGAGCATGTCCACCATCATCTACGAGAGACGCCTGTGTTGGCTTAATCACGTCAGGAGAATGGACAAAGGCCACATCCCCAAAGACCTACTCTATGGCGAATTAGTAAAGACACCCGATCGTTAGGGAGACCACGCCTGCACTTTAAAGATGTCTGCAAGAGAGACATGAAGACATGCACATCAATACCAACACATGGGAGGCTTTTGCAGCATACCGTGCGACCTGGCGTCTCCTCGTCAAACAAGGAACGAAAAGTAGTGGAAATGAAAGGAAAGAAGCCGCCGCAGAAAAGAGAGCCAAAAGGAAGGAGAGACAACAGCAACTCCAGCAAGTATCACTGTTTGTTTGCAGTCACTGCACCAGAGATTGCTATTCTAAAATTGGTCTGTTCAGCCACTCATGCAGTTGCAGAAAATTATAAAAAAGACACCTAACCATCGTATTTAATAGTCGGAAAGATGTCAACAACAATACTTGGCAGCTGACTGTGGCTCTATGGGTAAGAGGTTTGGCGAGCGTAAGTTCGTTCGGGTCTCGAACCCAGCCAGAGGTAGCTGCTAAAAATGGTATAACTATACTGATGAGAGGTGATACCTCGAAACACGTGTCTATAGTTTACTCTCTCTCTCTCTCTCTCTCTCTCTCTCTCTATATATATATATATATATATATATATATATATGAGTATAGATAAAAGGATATGAAAACAACGCAATATCCTGTTAATGTGAAAGGATTTTATATCATATTCATAGGTAATATTGAACAATATTTCGATTTATAAAAATCATTTGCTTGTTTATACTCCGGACTTATCAATAGCGGAGACGAAAATAATATGAATTCAAAACGAAAACATTGATGTTGCAAAAAGTTATGCGGTAGTTTCAAATATAACTTTTTTGCAACATCAATGTTTTCGTTTTGAATTCATATTATTTTCGTCTCCGCTATTGATAAGCCTGTCAGGGTCTGGTTAAGAAAAGGAAGCCTTAAGAGAGAAACTGGATTGCTCTAAATTGCAGTACAAAACAATAACACAAGAACAAATTATATCAAAGCAAAAATAGAAAAGACATAACAGAATAACATATTAAGCGAATGTACCAAAGTAGCATTATGTGAATACAAAGCTATGCATGAATGGGTTGGAAAGGTGATCGATTGGGAATTGTGCAAGAAACTCGGTTTTGACCATACAATTAAATGGTCTATGAATAAACCAGAATCTGCTATTGAGAATGAAACACATACAATTCTCTAGGACTTTGAGTTAAAACGAATCGACTCATCCCAGTCAGAAGATAGATAGTATTGATTAACAAGAAAAAGAGAACTTGTCAACTGGTAGATCTTGCAGACCCAGCAGACAAATCTTAGTAATTAAATGTTTTGGAATCCTAAATGTAAAGATTGCAGGTTTGAATTCGACCCGGTCTGTTTTTTAATTTGAGCAAGGAGTCACCCCGATTGGTATATGTTTATACACGGCCTCGTGGAATATAGGTAAAAATGTGACACACTAACGATCGCATTTATTATTAGACAAGCGTGTGGCAAAAATAATAGTTAAGTCCAACAAAATACCAAATAAATGTCCATTACACACAAACGCACGGACACACACACAACGACACACACACACACACACACACACACACTCTTATATATATATATATATATATATATATATATATATATATATATGATGAAATATGTGATATTATTGACTGTTCTATAACTTCCAGAAGAGAACGAACAGTAAGATCTCTCAGCTGGAATGCCAGGTTTTAAAAAAAGAATTGGAAAAATCATTTCCCCTGTGTGATCTATATTAACAATACATAAGCATAGATATATTATTCAAAATGATAATAATAAATATCAATATATGTATGACTATTATATATTTACTTATATCTACTCTTCATAATTTGAATGTTTCCTTTAAGAAGCAAAACAGTTTAGCTACAATCATCTCAAGATAATGACCACCTCATAGATTTTACAACTCTTAAAATACAAAAAAAAAAGCACAAAAAACAAAAACAAAAGAAAAATGAAATGGTTACATCTCCAATACACGTTGGCAGCCCGGATGTCATTAAAACTAAAAAAAAACGTTATTTTACAAGGCAGGGAATATATGCTCTAATTCGAAGGTCTAACATCGCTATTGAGAGAGACGGTGACTATGTGGAGAAGCAGGGATGTAATCCACTGAGGGCCAGCTTCATTTTGATGTATGATACATATTCCTGTGTTGGTAATTATACCTGTCCTAAACGAAATGGCATAATTTTCTAATTCACGTATATATATATATATATATATATATATATATATATATATTGATAGGAGGGTTGGAGTAAATCCGACAGAATGTGGTAAGGATAAAGGAAAAATGGACAAAAAGGAATAATTCAAAACAAATAGATGCGGAGAGATATATTTCGTTCCGCGTTAAGCGGTCCTTCTTCAGTCAATTTATTAAAGCACTGTACATACACTTGTATTTACAGAAGAGAAAGTGATTGGGTGGGGGAGAGTTCGGTGAATTATTCAGAATGGAAGGGAATGATTTGTGAGGATTTGGTTGGTCAGAGGCATCTATCATGGAAAGTAAAGGGGGAAAGATCAAAAGATCGGGATTTGTTCGTGGGGATAAGACGAGGAGGTGGCTGAGTGCTACTCACTTTCTCTTCTATAAATACAAGTGTATGTACAATGCTTTAATAAATTGACTGAAGAAGTACCGCTTAACGCGGAACGAAATATATCTCTCCACATCTATTTGTTTTGAGTTATTCCTTTTTGTCCATTTTTTTATCTTATCATACATACATACATATACATATATATATATATATATATATATATATATATATATATATATATAATGGAGATTCGGTCTTTATTTGTCCGTAACAAAAAACTATGTCACTACTTACGTCACATAATACAAAATCGTCATAACATAGAATAAATACACTCAAAGTTTGAGCATTCAACATTAGACGATCCTCATTGTTTTTTTGTTTTTTTTACACAAGTTTTAATAAATATATGCCCGGTATTATATATTTATATATAGTTTGTTTTATTTTAATATTTATCTAAAGTTATCAGAACAAAATTTCCATTTAAAATTGTTTTATTTTTTAACTTTAATGGATTTGATGATCTTACTTACTTAGGGTACAAACTCTCTGACAATGAATTTTAAATCCCACACCCTCAGGCAATATCTTTCAAGAATTCATTTTGCTAGTCTTATTATAATGGAGATTGTGTGTTTTCTGTCTGTAACCGAAACTAAATCACTACTCAAGTCACAATTCCCTTAGTTATTGACGTCACATTTATCATGATTTTATTTTTATTTAAACCTCAATTATTGATAAAATTGTTGTATCTTATTAATACTGTTGGATTAATCTACATACTAATGTATATAGCATATACTACATACTACATTCAAGTATATTCATATATTCAACAAAATAGCAGTTTACAGTGTGAACAAAAGGCTAATTTGCATATTTATATTAAGAATTTTATTTTAATAAATATATACTCAGTATTATTGATTTCTAATTGTTTGGTTTTCTCTTAACGAATCTGAGCAAAAATCTCGGGGATACATTTTAAAAGAAATCCATAAACAAGACGAAAGAACTGTAATTTCATCAAATACTTCATAATCTAACTAAATAGATAAATTAGGAAAAATGAAAGACGGGAGTGATGCAAAATGATGGAAGAATTAGATTTAAAGCTGTTCTATTTTTCGATTATACCCCCTCAGTTTATCATTTTCTAAATAGTTTTTAATTTGATACAATATTTTATTACATCAAAACTAAATACTTGCACCGAAGGGTGCATATATTTGCTAGTATATATAATGTACCTCGTACAAATATGATATTTATTTTCGTAACTTAAAAATTCTCCGATGTCTTTTGTTCAACAATTCTCGAATGTCCAGGCAATCATTGCGATTGAAATGTACACCGTTCTTCTAATTTCTCTAATTTCACTAAAACAAAATCGATTTAAATATTGAATGGAATTCTTTTTAGGAGATTTCGCTTTAATTTTTATTTCTTTTTCTCTGAAAACCAAAGGAAGACAGGGGGTTCGTGTGTGTGTGTCGGGGGTGGACCGACTGAGTGGCTGGATATTTTCGATTGGTAGAAGGAAGTAGACTAATGTTGGAAGAAGAACAACAACTGACTGATAGCCCGAAGAAAAGAGAGAAAACATTTCCTGGAGCAACAATGTACAAACATTTTTATCATCAGTGCCGGATGTCTTATTCACTAACCATTTCCGTAATCACTAATGTAACAATAACAACTAGAAAAATTGTTTTTCTTGTGTTCTTTCTTGTTTTCTTTGAGTGTTTCTATCAGGACCGATGCTAGTTATTACCACTAATTTGATCTGTGGAGTGGATGAGCCATTTTTTTTATTCTTAAAATATTGCCCTGTCGGCTGAGACATAAGACTACATAGACTGCACCTCTGCAGAGGGGTATAATTCCCGTAATAAGAATACCTGTCGACCGTGGGTGGTGAACCGTGATGCTTAAGGACGGAATCTTGGTGGCTGGCTGGGAAATAAGAATACACTGACTGCACCTCTGCAGAGTGGTATAATTCCCCCAATGGAATTAACTATCGGCTGTGGGTACTGAAACGTGATGTTTAAGGACGGACTCCTCGTGGCTGGGACATAAGAATACACCGACTGCACCTCTGCAGAGTGGTATAATTCCTCCAATGGAATTACCTGTCGGTCGTGGGTGGTGAACCATGATGCTTAAGGACGGAATCCTGCTGGCTGCCTGGGACATAAGAATACACCGACTGCACCTCTGCAGAGGGGTATAATTCCCCCAATGGAATTACCTGTCGGCCGTGAACGATGAACGGTGATGCTTAAGGACGGAATCCTGATGGCTGGCTGGGACATAAGAATACACCGACTACACCTCTGCAGAGGGTATAATTCCCCCAATGGAATTACCTGTCGGTTGTAGGTGGTGAACCGTGATGCTTAAGGACGGAATCCTGGTGGCTGGGCAGTCCATGACATGCAACTCTCAACTTTGTCACTTACTTAGGCTAAACAAAGGCGCTGTGGTGAAATGGCTAGAATCGTAGGAACTGGATTTGTCAACCCGAGTTCAATTCCTGGACGACGCTGTTTGAATTTCACATGGCGCTAATACCCTTGGGAAAGGTATGAATCCAACTCTCCCTCCAGCTATGGGCTAATAGCAGCGCAGACATGGTTTTTAACATTGGCTAGATAACCGGTCTAGAAAGAAAACTCTGAATTCAAACCTGTTAAACTCCGCTGGAGAAATTGACCTTGTGTCACATCCTGCTTGTGCGCAGGGGTTGGTAAATAATATATAGTTAGGCTAAACGGATGGTTGGAGAAGCTCCCTCCCTTGAACGGCTGGTCACGTCAAACACTAGCAACTATATGATTGTCTCTACCCTATTGCCTTTTTGGGTAACCTCCAACTCTTTTTATCATATGTGTGCTAGAAGGCTGTGGCTGAGGGTCTGAGTGTCTTGAGTTAAACTGTATCTAATAGTGAATCTCTAGAGCTCTTGGGAGTGTGAATACGCCTTTATTGCCATTACTTCCAGGCCCACTCTGACCCGGAGTGGTAGTAACTGTTAGGGTCCTATAGGTAAAATGGATAAAATAAGTTTAAAAATGTATTTAAAAATTAGATTTTATAAAAAATTGAATAACAATCAACAAGGAATAAAACTAAATATCTTCAGCATAAAATAAACCAACAAGGGTTGACATGCCGTAATATTCAAACAACCAGCCAACCAACCATTTGTTTTAGCGAGAAGAAAGAAAACTGATTTTCATACAGTTGTACTCTGCTTAAAATGACTTTGTGTCTTATCCTGTCCGTAAGGGGGTTGTTGAGTATGCAAGTAAATATACAAGGTGTGTCAAAAAAGTATCAAGATGGAAGCTGTATTTACAATGATAGAAATGAAGAATAAATAGCACTTTATTTTTTTTCAGAATATAAGGTGTGTCAAAAAGTACCAAGTTTAAAGCTGTATTTACCAAGATAGAAATGAAGAATGATTGGAACGTTAATTTTTTTTCAGAATACATGGTGTGTCAAAAAGTACAAAAAAGTCTCGATACATTTTCGACACCTTGTATATATATATATATATATATATATATATATATATATATATATATATATATATATGTCTCTCTTTCTTTATATATACATACATACACAGAGAGAGAGAGAGAGAGAGAGAGAGAGAGAATGTGAACGTACTAGTGCGACTGGAGATCGAACTTGCTTACTATGATGCCGCAGTCCAGCAAGTTGGCCTCAACGCCACAGGTCTTCCCGACCGCCCCTCGAAAAACGATGTCACCGGTCGAATCACGTGATTCGGACGATATCTTCGAGGAGGCGAAATTTATTTCGAGATTTTAAAGTTTTTAGTGAGTCAGCCAGCAAGTATGAGGTCGATAATTGTCTTGTGGAAGTAGAAGAACTTTTCCTCTATTGAAAAAGCAAACCTATCTTCTTCTTTTTTTTTCTTGTTTCTTTTAAGAGGCTAACTTTCTGTCCAGCTGTTCACAGGAGAGATCTGAGTTAATGGTTCCAACATCTGGCAATATTTCAACGTTAATGCTTTCATCAAAACTCCACAACATACCAAACATTTCTTTCGAATCTTTTTTATGTTTTGACCACTAGTTCTGCGGAATGTCCGAATATCCAGATTTCTGCCATCCTTTCAGTTAATTGGTTGGTTGGTTGGTTGGTTGGTTGGAATTTTACGGCATGTCCATCTTTGTTGGTTATCTTATGTCAACAAACACTTGTTTATTTATTCTAGATGGTTAATGTCTTTGTCTGTCTGTCTGTCTGTCTCTCTCTCTATATCTCTCTATATATATATATATGTGTGTGTGTGTGTGTGTGTGTGTGTCTAACATTCTGACTCAGACTCTCTCTTAACTCATGTATATACCACTCTTTCTCTCGAGTCATGTGCCCCTTCTCTCTAAGTATTTCTATTCTTTCTATTTGTCTGTATATCTGTCTGTCTCTCCCTCTCTCTCTCTCTCTCGCTCTCTCTTTATCTCTCCCTCTTTCTTTATCCTCTCTCTTATCAACTTGTATCTTTATTCCTCTCTTGCTAACCACACTAATTTCATCATACTCTCTGTCTCTCACTATCAGTCACGATGCGATTCTCTCTCAGTCGCAATCTATTCTTCTCTCCCCCTCTCTCTATCTACATATCTCTACTGTCCCTCTCCCTCTCTCTCTTTCTCTCTCTCTCTCTCTCTTATCAACTTGCATCCTCATCCCTCTCCTGTTAACCGTACTAATCTCATCCTGTTTGTTTCTCAAATTTTTTAAAACACGTTTTTAAACTCATTTTTTTGTATTTAACCCATAGATGGGACCCTAACAGGTACTACCACATCGAGTCAATGTTGACCTGGTAGTAATGGTGATGGAGGGGTACTCCACATTCCCCAAACCTCCAGATTGACAGTTTACCATCAGGTAGAGTTTAAGACATTAAGACCCTCAGACACCGCCTTCTAGCACATATATGATAAAAATGGTTGGGATTTGCCCTATTGGCTAGATGGTTGGGACAATTATATAGGAGTTAGGGCTTAACGTGATCAGCCGATTGATCGAGAGGGCCTCTCCGGCCACCCGTCTAGCTCAATGTAATCTCTTCTGCATTCCATGTTCGGCTAGGGCAGTAGAATACACAGACTGTAACTCTGAATAGGATTAAAAATGACACAAGGTCTCAAGGGATCTGCGAGAATAGCTTGCTAACCATTGCACCACGATGGGACACCAGCTTTACCCAACCCACTCGCCTTGTGTAGGATATGACACTAGGTCACAATTATGTGGAATCCAGCGAGGATCTTGTTGGCCGTGGTGGCTTACAGATGTAATCTAAGTGGCTTGAGCAGTCCAACGAGTAGACCCCTTCCGATCAATCAGCTGGTCACATCAAGCCCAGCTCCTATATGATTGTCCTGTCTCTATTTCCTTATATAGAAGAAGAAAATGTACAATCATTTAAATATGAAAAAAAACTGGATAAAAATATTTCCTTTTGTTTTCTAGCTTAATGGCATATCAAGCTCCATCGGTTATTTTTAGCAAAAGCCATCCTTGTAGGAGAACAGTAGTGATACTCTCTAAACCAATATTTAGCAAAATAAATCGCTAATTAGGACTGGGCCTATTCTAGTAGTGACCACCCTGAGCAGAGTAACAGGTTTTAATTTAGAGTTTTCCTTCTCCTAGACTGGTCGCATAACCAAAGTTAAAGAGTCCATTCTGTCCTACTATTTACCCATAGCTGGAGGGAAAGTAGTTGGATTCATACCTTTCCCAAGGGGACTAGCGCTATCTGAACTATAGCTTCGTCCAGGATTTGAACTCGGATCGAGTCCATTTCCTACCACTCTAACCATTACACCACAGCCTCCAGTTTCGGTATATGGGTAATGATCATTATTATTTAATGCAAAAGCCATCTTAGTAGTATCTAGTATTTATTTTATTTCATTATAATAGAAAAGTTGCAGAAACACACACAACCTATCAAATATCGGACATATTCTGCCAAAATAATAACTCAATGCCTGAAGAAGACAACAGATCAGAAACACGTGTCGCATATGTAAGATAAAAAGAATTAAACATTTTTTCTGAGAACATAATAAATTTTGCGGACCTTCTTTTTTTATAAAATATTAAATTTTCTCCCGTTGGAACCAGAACAACATTTTTTATATTTTATTTCATATGCAATAGAAAATAAGGCCCTTATGGCAAGCCCCAACCCCTTATCATATGGATGCTAGAAGGCGGTGGCTGCGGGTCTACATGTCCTGGGAATGACGTTAAACTCTATCTGATGGGGAGGTTCCAGTTTTGGAGGTTTGGGGAATGTGGAGCCCCCCTTCATCACCATTGCTCCCTGGTCCACTCTGACCCGGAGTCGTAGTACCTGTTAAGGTCCCATCTATGGGTTAAATAGAAAAATGTATTCATAAAAAAATTGTATTATCCATTAAGAATTGATTTATTTAAAAACTTTGCAGGCATTAAATGACCCACTGAGGTTGATATGCCGTAAAACAAAACCAAACAAACTAAAAAAGAAAATCAGGGTCTTTTTCTGGGATTTGAAATTTGGCTAACAGAGAGAAGCAAAATAAAATAACATAAAATCCTGACTAATTCATAAAACGATAAACTACATTTGTATTTAAGAAACGGATTTTTTAAAAAGTTATTTTTTGCCACTCTGTAGAGTGTTTCATTCTTGTTGATGTATTCATTTGGCCGGGGACAGTTGAGAATACGAAATGAGAAAATCGAGAGAGGAAAGAAATAGCCACCGAAATCGATACGGACTGGCTGTCAATGATTGTAGACCTACCAAATTGTAAGCACTTCCACTAACGATAAATGAACGACTTACACGAGAATTGTGTTAACAGTAATATATCTACGAGGGTGAGTCAAAAAGTAATGCCATTTTTGTTTAGGACAGGTATAATTACCAACACAGGAACATGTGTCATACATGAAAATGAAGCTGCTCCTCTGTGGATCATATCCCTAATTCTCCGCATAGTCACCGTTTGTCTCAATAACAATGTTCTACTTTTGAATGAGAGCATGTATCCCAGCCCCGTAAAATTCTGTTGACTGATTTTTGAGCCACTGGAATAATATTTGCCTCTCTTCGGCCCATGAAAGAGGGTTTGAGAGGGAAACATTATGCCAGAATGGTATGACTTTTTGACTTATCCTTGTATATATATATATATATATATATATATATATATATAATGAATAGAGAATGATGGGGAAATGAGAAAAGTATTAGCATGAAAAGGTGCTCAATGCTAATAAAGCAGAGCAGATTTATAATCAATTGTAATATTATGGATTTGGACTCATAACTTAAAGTTTCATGAAGAGTCAAATGGTTCACATCTTAAAAACCAGTTGTCAAATGGGTGAGATTTAAAAAAAAATCTCAACCATTTGAGTACTGGTTTTTAAGATCTCAACCATTTGACTCATCTGATGATTGCATAACCATGAAACTTTAAGTTATGAATCCAAATCCATAATATTACAATTGATTATATATATATATATATATATATATATATATATATGATACATACTATAACATAATGAAAAAGGTAGGCCACATACTATGACAGCACCAATGTTTGTTTTTTATAACGATTGAGCGCAAAGGAAAATTATCGGAGACCATCAAAGACCAAAGCTCATTAAAATCCACACATTTGTTACCACTATTTGTCAAATACGCTTCGTGGGTTATCTAATCCAAAATCAATCATTCGAGAAGTATAGTAGTGGTATTATTTAACCCATACTTAATGGGATACGGGAGTTCATAACGTTCCCAAGAATATTAGTTTGAAAGCGAACGTAATAACGCTATTGGAATTCGTACTCGGTTATTACTCACGATGTTGCAAGTCCAGCACGTCAGCCACTAGCCTAAGGGGTCAGGACATATAAAGAGAAAGACATGAATTACCTCTTGTGGGAGAGGGTCCAAGTGATTGAACCGGGAGAATTTTAGGTGTGAGTCTTGGACTATTGGTGGTATAAAATATACGGCAAAACACCACTTTTATTTATGGACTTCATAAATAGCATCAGCAGCCACTTCTGGTAATAATTAATCAGTCAGCAACGATATAGAATGCATTTAAGGTCTTTGGTATTTGTCCGGAAATCAATTGCAAATTTAACTTTCTGAAATCAAGACCTACAGAGGAGAATTACAAGGGATACGTAAGACGTTCTACTAAAAGGAGTATCTACTGAAACTATACTCTTTTCTACGTATAATTTCAAGGAATACTACAGACTTTCTCCTACAAGGAGTGTCTACTGAAACTACATTTTTTACCTAGAATTCCAAGGAATACTACAGACCTACCACAAAGGAATTGAACTATGGCTTTACCAACAGGAGAACTAACCGCCTGAATTGGCGACTTAATCGAAACAGTGGGAAAGTTGGAACACACAGGATTCTATTTCTCTGATTTTTTTTTAGATGAGGCTTGATAACTCATTTGTATTATTCGGATTTTGTCCTCAAAAGGAAAGAAGGGTCCCGAGTCCGAGATGGTTCTCGATATACCTGAAGAAGGCCGGAGGGCACATTGGCCAAAACGTTGTACATATTACAATAAAGATAGGACACTAGTCGAAAAATCCAAATAATAATGAAACAGGATTTGTAAGTTTACATACCTCATGCTTAAATCGGAGAAGTAAAGATTTCAAAGTTGTGGATTTTTCTTCTCTACTCAAGAGAGTGAGTTTGAAGAGACCCTTCAGAGGAAGGTTTTTGAATCGACCTGAGTTGTAATACACCTGCGCATTGTTATGGATTCATATCGACCAGGAAATGAATGTACCTGGAGGTGCAATAATTGATTCCCCTGTTTGATACATTTGTGATCAACCTTTTTTTTCTGTACCATTGTATTTCATTCTTACCTGGTCCACATGACCCAAATTTCAGGGACTTAGGGTGCTCGACGCTTTAACTGCATGTCACATATGGTTATTCCATGTTAGGTTGGTTGGTTGGTTATTCTATTACGGCATATTAACCCTTTTCGGCTCATCTAATGCCGAATCAAGTCATATTTTTATTCTACCTTGTCTACATTACCCAGATTGTAGGGGTTGGGGGAGAATTAAGCTCTGTACATGCATACGCTCATACACCTCCTTGTTAAAATGGTTGCATGTCACAAAACGTTATTTTATTTCAGATGTTAGGTTGGATAGTTGGGATTTTTATGGCATATCAACCTTTTTCGGGTCATTTATGGTCAAATGAACTCATTTTAGGTCATTTTGCTTACAGTAGACCCTGTTGCTAAAGAAGTCACCCAATAAAGTATTGAACAGGCTCATCACTGCTTAACTTCGGTGATATAGAGAATGTGATAGAAACACTTTTCGGCTCATCTAATGCCAAATCAAGTCATATTTTTATTCCTACCTTGTCTACACGATATTTATATTTACCACGTACCCCACGTGTACAGGTTGGGCACAAGGCCCTATTAATGTGGGACCATCCACGAGCCGTGACTCATGGGTGGCGGGTGCAAAAATGCGTTGATCCCATCGGCATTCTCTTCAGGCCTCAGGCACTGGCCAATAAACCCAACCCTGCCCCGTTAAATCAAGGGGACAGATGTTGCCTGGGGGGATAGCGCCCTGGGATCAACGCTGTTAATTACAGCAACACTATCAATTACAGCAACCCCAATCTTGTCTACAGGACCCAGATTGTAGGGTTTGGGGAGAGAATTAAGCTCTGTACATGCAAACGCTCATGCATCTCCTTGTTAGAATGTCTGCATGTCACAATGGGTTATTTTATTTCCAGATATTAGGTCGGATAGTTTGGATTTTTATGGCATATCAACCCTTTTCGGGACATTTAATCCCGAATCAACTCGTTTTTGATAAAGGATTCATTTTGAGATCATTTTACTTACAGTAGCTGCTGTTGCTAAAGTAGTCACCCAATTAAGTATTGAACAGACTCATCACTGCTTAACTTCGGTGATACCGAGAATGTGATAGATAATGAAAAAGATGTAATGATTGGTTGGTTGTTTTATTTTATAGCATATCAACCCTTTTCAGCTCATTTAATGCCGAGTCATGTCTTTTTTTATTTATAAAGAAAGGATTTTAATGGCCTATAGTACCTGCGGTTTATTTAATGGTCACTCACTTAAGTATTGAACTGAATATTAAGTTCGATCCTCGCCAGATGCCCCGTACTTACGATCTTGTGCCACATCCTACTCGTGTCCTCGAGTCGGGGGTCGAGTGGCTTCATCCCTGGACCGGTTAAGTAATATTAACAACATTGATCCCAGCGGGCTATACTCCAAGCAAACTCTCCTTTGATTTAAAAGGACAGCGCTGGGTTTATTGCCCAGTGCTGAGGCGCCACTCTTGAAGGAGAATATCAACGGGATCTTTTTGCACCTACCATCCCATGAGCTTCGGTTCGTGGGTGGTCCTACATTTAAAAAACCTTGTGTCATACTCGCACAAGTGGGATACGAGGTAAATACATACTCCTGTCGAACGGTTTGGATGAATATTTGCATCGTAGTGTAATTAAGCAAGCTAGTCACAGAGAACTTGCCCTCCACAGATGAAATAAGTTTGTTTTGTTTTGTTTTACGGCATATCAACCTCGTCATTTAATGCGATAAGTTTTGAAATAAATCAATTCTTAATGGATAATATTTTTTATGCATAGATTACTCCGGGTCAGAGTGGACCAGAGAGCAATGGTGATGAAGGGGTGACTGGAACCTCACCATCAGATAAGTTTAACGTCATTCCCAGGAACGTAGACCCGCAGCCACCGCTTCTAGCACCCATATGATAAAAACAATAGAGTTGGGAATCGTATAGGTGCTAGGGCTTGACGTGACTAGAGATGAAATAAGAAAGTACGTAGTAATTACAACCATCATCTATCTATCTATTATTATACTAAAGCTGAGTAATCAATGATTGTAAGCTAAAGGTATTTTGTTCTTATTTAGTTTAATGACACAAAATTCATATAAAAATATTCCTTACTTCGAGGATTGTTATGTTTGAAAAAAATCAATTTTAATTCGTTCAAATTAGTTGTAATTCGCAATTACGTCAGAAACTGACCCGTCTCTCACATCACTTTCTGCTTGTCGCTTTCCACCTCTCTATGTATATTGTGATTACTTGTGAATAGCGAGTTCGATTCTTTCTGGATGGCCCATACTTGTGACCGTGTTGGGTAGATAACTACCGTCTGTAATTTCCGGATTCCGATTCTCCAAGATCTTCTAAGAAACAATTATTGGTGTTATTCATTTTATTCCCCGGCCAGCCAATCACAACACGGTTTATTTACTTCTTCCGGTCGCCAGACGGTCGCCCCGATAATCAACCGTAAGATACATAATACGAGACAATACCAAATTTACTTAAGAATCTACAATAAGAATTAACTACTCTCTCTGTCTCTCTCTGTCTCTCTCTTTCTATCTGTACCTCTCTCTGTCTCTCTCTCGCACTGTCTGTACCTCTCTGTGTCTCTATTTCTCTCTCTGTGTGTGTCTCTCTCTCTCTCTCTCTATCTCTTGCTCTGCCTCTACCTCTCTCTGTCTGTCTCTCTGTCTGTCTCTCTCTTTTACACTGCCTCTACCTCTCTCTGTCTTTCTCAGTCTGCCTCTCTCTCACTCTGCCTCTACCTCTCTCTGTCTCTCTCTCTTGCTTTGCCTCTACTTCTCTCTTTCTCTCTGTCTCTCTGTCTCTCTCTCTTTCGCGCTGCTTCTACCTCTCCCTGTCTCTCTCGGTCTCTGCATCTACCTCTCTCTGTCTCTGTCTCCCTGTCTCTCTCTCTCTCTTTCGCGCTATCTCTACCTCTCTCTGTCTCTCGCGGTCTCTGCCTCTACCTCTCTCTGTCCCTCTCTATCTCTCTCGGTCTCGGCCTCTACCTCTGTCTCTCTGTCTCTCTCTCCTTCGCACTGCCTCTACCTCTCTCTGTCTGCCTCTACCTCTCTCTGTTTGTCTCTGTCTGTCTCTCTCACTCTGTGTCTACGTTTCTCTGTCTCTCTAACACTCTGCCTCTACCTCTTTCTGTCTCTCTCGCTTTGCGTCTTCCTCCCTCTGTTTCTTTCTCACTCTGACTACCTCTATCTATCTCTGTCTCTCTGTCTCTCTCTGCCTCTCTCTCTGCCTCTACTTCTCTCTCTTTCTTTCTACACCCTCTCTCTCTCTCTGTCTCCCTCTCTATTTCTGTATTTGTCTCTCTCCCTTTCTATCACCTTTGTCTCAACTTTGCAATGCAGGAGGTTACCAGCTGGAAACCCGTCTCTTGAGTGAGCGATTACAGCTGCGTCATGTGCGAACAGACGGTCTCTGAGCAGCTTCATCGCTGTTGTGCTGTGCCGCCCGAAGCTGTCTCCAGTTGAACAACTTGCCGTTTTTACAATGGCCACGTTGTTTATGTCATCAATCTTTTATATGGCGAGATTCAACATCGTGTTAAAGAACAAACAGTGTGGGGGCCGACATACAACCTTTCTTGATGCTATTTGCTTCTTGCAAAAGACCACTCGCTTTGTTTGATTAAGTTTCATATACATATACACACACACACACATATATATATATATATAATATATATATATATATATATATATATATAATATATGTGTGTGTGTGTGTGTGTGTGTTGGTGTGTGTTGGTGTGTGTGTGTGAGAGTGGTTATTTACACAGATTAACTGACTTTTTGAAACCCATGAGGATTGAAATGTTTACTTAAGTATTGTCTATATTACGATCATGACCAACTATATAAACCCACCCACACCCACACACGTAATCTCCCCCCTCTCTCTCTCTTTCTCTCTCTCTCTCTCTCTCTCTCTATATATATATATATATATATATATGTATATATGTATTTATAAAGTTAGGTTAGCGAAGACTTGAATCCAACTGCGCATGGTAAAAGTTTATCGCTTATGCGATTTTCCAACCGAGTGGTTTGTAAACCGTATAGGCGAGAAAGTGTTAGTTACCAAGCACCGTTGACTTTATGTCCTCGCTACCCAAACTTATATATACAGAATCTATCCAGGATATTCACCACTCGTTACTGATAAATATACAAAACTATTTTATCAATATATAAAAGTAAGTAAAAGTAAAGTCGACGGGGCGGCCTAAAGTCGGTATCAGCCAGTCAGCGAGGGAGTCTATCCCCTTTTCAATAGCGCTAGACCAAGGAGATTGTTTTAGCATCTGAGGTGGAGCGCCACACCTACCATCAACTCCTTACTTTACCGCACAGATCCCTGTGCTACTCATACGCTGAGTTGGCGGGGACCGGTATCGAACTAGGATCCTTGTGGTTTCTAGCCGAACGCTCTACCGACTGATTCCTTTTTACTTCTAAACACTACCGGTGTTGAAAAAAACTAGATAATTCAGTTTTTTAAAGAAAAAAAATCAAACTGATATCTGGGAAAAAAGAAAAACAAAAAAAAAAACACCAGCACAATTATCCTGAAGAACCATTCGGGTGAAACCTAGATAGATAGTGTCTGACTCATGTAGGTCTTTATATATATATACACACATATATCAGTGTTGTGTGTGTGTGTGTGTGTGTGTGTGTGCAAATTAGATGAATACATTTGGTTATTTAAAAACAACGAACGTGTTTTTTTTTTTCAGAGAAAACAAATAGTTTCGTGTTCCAGAAATAGTAAACAACTCTGAATGGACCAAATACAAATGGTCTAAACTCGACCCCCCCCCGACAGTCTACATTTGATCGCAAGGTCAATCAGACCAATTGACATTATACCAAGAACTTGTTACATACCAAATTGTGAAGATACAAGGTGACATTGGTCAACGGATAGGCAGTGTGTGGTCTCGTTGGCATTTGGGACATCTCAGGCTCCTAACAATAAACCCGGCTCTGCAGACGCATTGTGACATGCCATCAAAAAAATACCATTTTACATTTTTTCAGCTCAGTTAACTTTGAACCCCGTATAATTTAGAATCTTGAAAATTGTCCACTAGCTTCTCTTTCTCTTTCTCTTTCTTTTCTTCTTCTTTTTCCTCTTCTTCCTCTTCTTTCACTTCCACTTTCGCTCTCTCGACACTCTCGTACTGAAGGTAAAAAATGCAGTGTGCTGTTCAGGCCAAAATAGGTCGCTTTTATAGTCAAATAAAAGTTGCAATGCACCATGGGTAGTCACCTATAATGCCTCGCAACCTCTATAAAAAGTCAATTCTGCCCCCTCCAACTTCTTGACACTTCTTACTCAGAGTGGGCATAATGGTGTACCACATTCCTTCTTCCCCCAACCACATTCCTTTTCTTGCCAGGGACAGTTTCGCAGGCCAGGCATCGAGGACACTTTGAGTCAGGTAAGATCGACTCGTTACTACAAATCTGTATTACGCCACAAAGATACGTGGTTTATATTAACTGACCTGAAAATATGTAAAAGTTAAAAAAAAAAAAAATAAGTGATGCATTATATTTCTATTCATTAATATATCAACACTGAAAATTTCATTAAATTCGGTTAATTCCTAGATTTTTGGTATTTTTTAATTATTCAATGTGGTGACATACGATGGTGGAATTTAGGTCAGTTAAGTTCGATTTAACCGAAATTTGGGCTGCGCGTGTCTTCTACAACATCCGGAATCCTTCAATACACTCTCACTCACATTCTTATGACACAATGAAAGGATCAATCAATATGGTGAAAGTGTACCTATATGTGTGTGCCTCTCTCTGTCAGTCAGTCTGGGTTTGTGTCTGCCTGTCTGTCCGTCAGTCTATCTCTCTGTTTCTGTCTCTCACACACACTATATATATATATATATATATATATATATATATGAAAGGTAAAAATGGATATTGAATCCAACAATATGTGTAGAAAGTTTTGTAGAAAAAACAACAAGATGTTTTATAACTGTATTTGTTCAGCGTTATATTTTTACATATATATAATACAGTTACAAACTTTTTATAAAGATTTTTCTAACTCCTGTCATCTACAAGACATCCATCAATTTCTTCACCCCATAATCTATCCTGATGAAGGTTTAAATAACCGAAACTTATTTTTGGAACACTTCGTTTTTCAAATTTCTTAATATTGTCGGATTTATTTCCACAGAAATGCACAGATGCATATATATATATATATATATATATATATATATATATATATATGGGAGTAAATCCCATATATATATATATTATATATATATATATATATATATATATGCATCTGTGTTTCTAAGCGGCTATGTACTGATGAAAACATTAGTTTTTCATTTACTTACTAGATGTGGCTATAACAGAACTACAAGGTCATCTCTTTGTCTCTGTCTCTGTCGGTCTGTCTGTCAGTCTGTCTGTCTATCTGGACGAATCTCTCCTCTCTTTCCTTCTCTCTCTATGTGCGTGTGTATATGTGTGTTTGTGTGTGTGTGTGAGTGTGTGTGTGTGCGAGAGTATTTGTGAGTGTGTGTGTGTGTGTGTGTGTGTTTCCAAACGGCGATGTAATGATGAAAACATTCATTTTTCATTTACTTACAAGACGTGGCCATAACAGAACTACAAGGCCATACACGCCTCTCGTGTCTCAGAGATTTCTGTGTTCTTTGGCTTGCTTCCAGGCCACGCCGTTTCGCTAAAGAAACCGTCTTCTATTTTTAGTAATGATGTCAATATTTACTACTCATTCAAGATGGCCGCCACACCCAACCGTTCCTCCACCAAACAGACCAACCGGCTTCAAATTTCGATTCTGACTTTCGAGCGTTGTCAGGACTTATAAATTGCATTTTCGCTTGCTCTGCGTCTGACAAAGATATTTTGACCGGTTCGCTTTCCTATCCTCAATATTTCAAAAGATAGGGTTTATACGTTGAATGGCTGTAATATGAACACATCCAGTTAAAAAAGAGATATGCTATTTTTTTTTGGGGGGGGGGGTACAAGAGGAGAGAAGGGGGAGGGAGAGGGGGAGTACGAAAAAGCGCAAAATAGCATCATAATTAGCAGAACAAAAATAGGGACGATTTGTCTGAATTTTTAGGATGGGGCTTGATTATTTGTATAATCAGATGCGGCTGGTATCCCGGTGTATTGAATAAAAGTTTTGGTTCGAAGTTCCGCGATGGATCCCGATTACGACATTGGGGCTTCTGCGTCCGACAGGAAGGTTCCTGTTCCACCAGAACGCTCCGTAATTCGACAAGAAATGAATGAAGTAGGTCGAAGTGCTCATCGGTCGAAACGTTGTATATATGAAACTAAAGATGAAATTAAAGCGATCAAAATACGGAAAATTTCAAACAGCAAATATTTTACTCTGACGAAGGCCGTTATTCTTTGTATGCTTAAAGATTTGGTTGTTTTCTATTATTATTATTTCATTTTCTATTTAAAATAAGAATAGATAGACTACATGTGTACATGTACAAATCGCTGGCCGAAACACGTGTTAGTAAATCTATTTTATCCAGTCAGCATTTTCTTTCCTTTGTTTATTTTTCCTTTCAAAACATACACACACACATACACACACACACACACACACACACAGATATATATATATATATATATATATATTAGAATGTATCTCCAATAAAAAGATATACATTGGTGTAACCACAAGTATCCTTTCCAGACGGCTTACAATGCACCTTACAGACAATAGTCAAATATCTAAAGACACACTCTTGTCCAAATAATAAATTCCGGAAAATACTTAACGATAACACTACCATTATAGAAACACAATCATGTAAACAACGACAAAATCTTAGAAGCACTGCATATTAGACACAAAAATCCAAAATAAACAAAATAAACTTTGGTAATAGCACCAACGTTCTAAAATACCTATAATTACTTTAAAATTATATATAATAATAATAACACTAATAATAATAACAACAACAATAATAAACAAACCTATATAAATAGAAAATGGAAAAGCCCATTGTTGTACGGTTTCAAAATACCCTGAAGATGGCCCACGATATGGCGGAAAGTACTTGGTCTATGAACTATGGCAAATATATCAGCCAATTTTCGCCAGATATTACAAAAATAACGCGGCAATACGAAAAAGACAAAGGACAAAACTTGCAGATAAAAAATGGCTGCATTATTTAACAATATATGCCTACAAGAAAAAATGCTGCCTAAATACACACACACACACACACACACACACACACACACACACATATATATATATATATATATATATATATATTATATATATATATATATATATATAATCTTAGGGGATAATCTTAAACAAAGGAATCGAACGTATTAACAATTTTAAATAGCTGTGCGTCCCCATCCCGCGGGATTAGGTATAATTGCGTCACTGTTGATACAAGTAGGCATCAAAGGACGCACAGATTGTCATGTAATTATATAAACTGAATTTTGATCCGAGGATTTTAGCAGGACTCCCAGTGCGGTTTAAAATCATTCCATTAACAGGAGAATGCAATAGCAACTTGCTTATCATCACTATTTGACAAGCAGATATTTAAATATTGAGTAAGCTTAATTCAGTCTCGGAACATGAAGGTACGGTTTTTAAGCAGCGACGTACTTTTAATCTGTGAAAATCACTACGATAGTGTTCTCGGGTCAGCGGATTAAAGATCATCTACGTCTCCCGATAGTTTGAGCCATTTTCAGTTAGCCTGACGCTAATGGGTTATGACGTCGCAAATCCAATGTCCTGCAAAATAGGCAAGGATAACTCGCAAACTGGTAGCCAATAGCAGCCTGTCGAACTCTGCAAGGTCAAAAGGCGACAAAGGCTCGCACAACCGCCTTCAAGGTCAAAAGGCGGCGAAGGCTCGCACAGCTCATCGCAACCGCCGCTAACAACCTTCATTAAATCCATTCCCCGCCAAGATTTACCGATACCTCCGGCCACTGATCAACGAATAACGAATCAATGCCCATCAAGCGAACAAATGACACTGGGGAGTCAGACGGCGTTCTGTCGAGCCGTCCATTAATTCGTGCCTTACGTCGCAACAGACGCATCTCTCATAACCACTTACAGAGTTTTCAGCAGGCATTTGCTGTCAGTTCTCTTCCCCCGTCTCTCCAAATTCCCCCAGTGTCCGTGCACGCTGCCGCGTCCGCTCGCACACGCCGGTGTGAAAAGTTCTTCGTTTTTGCATTATCCGGCCATTGAAATTACTGGTTAGCTGTCTTCCCCAGTGGAATAGAGGCTGTCACATAGCTTGATTAGGCATTACGTTGGACATCCCCCTGTGCGTTCCAGACGCGCTAAATTTACCTTTGTTCGCCAATATTGGCATCCATATACCCATCTTCAATTACAATCCATTGTTTCCATAACTACAATATAGCTGTCACATCCGGCTCACACACACACACACATATATATATATATATATATATATATATATATATATATATATAATCTGTAATCATTGTATCATTACTGTAATATATAAGATGTTATTTACTAACTTTTGATTTCTTTGGCACATAAGTTGTTTACAGTGCCGCTTATTACTGAGTGGTCGCCCATCTACGTACCCACCCTGTCGGCTGGGGCTGTAGAATACACCAACTACCCAACAGAGGGGTGAGACCCGTTAATGGGGCCACCTGTTGATTATGGATGTCGACTTGTGATGCTTCGAGACTGATCCACGAGACTAGGCTCCCTATGACATGCAACAGTCCCCTTTGGCCCTTACTGATCACGCCAAGACCTAGCACTTATATTGATTTATGGTCCCGACCCTATAGCCCACTTGGCAAGCCACCAACGCTTGTTATCATATATGTGCTACAAGGCTGTGGCTGATGGTATTAGTGTCCTAAATAGGACGTTAAACTACATTTAATATTGAGGTTCCATTTCCTGAGCTCTGGGGGTGTAGAGTACCTCTTCATCGCCATTATTTCCAGGTCCGTAGTGGTAGTACCTGTTAGGGTCCAATCTATAGGTTCAATAAAAAATGAGTTTACAAATGTTTTTAATAAAATTGAGTTTAAATTTTAAAAATTGAACACCCATTAAGAATGAATAAAACAAAAGTCTTCGGTATGAAATAACCCAACAAGGATTGATATGCCGTAAAATCCAATCAACCGGGGAGAATGCAGTACACCTTCATCAACATTACTCCTAGGTTCACCCAGACCTAAAGTTATAGTAATTGTTATTGATTAAATAAAAAATATGAGTTTAAAAATGTGTTTAACAACCGAGTTAAAAAAAATTGAACACCCATCAAGAATGAATAAAACAAAAGTCTTCGGTATGAAATAACCCAACAAGGATTGATATGCCGTAAAATCCAATCAACCAACCAACCACCTACGTACTAAGAATAGCCATTATTACTTAACTTCCGTTATCTTCCAGAAACCACGGGTTTTAGCGATACATGCCAGTAAGCCTTTTACTTAAATAGCAAGGTATTTGCCTCTCATCCCACTTATGAGGGTGTGACACAAGGACATTTTTATGTGGGCCCACCCACAACCGAAGCTCATGGGTGGTAGGCACAAAAATGCATTTATCCCGTCGGCATTCACCCTCAAGGGGGGAGCCTCAGATGCTGGGCAATAAACACAGCCCTGCCTATTTAAATCAAGGAGACAGGTGTTGCCTGGGGGTATAGTTCCCTGAGATTAATGCTGTTAATTTTACTTAGCCGCTCCAGAGAGCGAAGCACTCTGAAGCAGGCTCAAGCAATCAGGATGCCTTTTCCTTATATATATATTTACCAAACCCTTCACATGAGCAGTATGTGACACAAGGTCAATTTCTTAATCGGAGTTCAACGGGTTTGAATTCAGAGTTTTCCTTCTTCTAGACTGGCTACATAACCATGGTTAAAGAGCCCAGTCTTCCCTACTATTCACCCATAGCTGGAGGGAGAATTGGATTCATACATTTCCCAAGGGTATTAGCGATATGTGAAATGCCAACAGCTTCGTCGAGGAATTGAACTCGGGTCGACGAGTCCATTTCCTATGACTTTAACCATTACACCACATGCCTTTTTCTTATATAAATTGTTCGGCAATGCACAAGTTTTTATTTGAGTTTTAGATTTTAAATGAGAATAAAAATTGATTTATTGATTGATTTTTTTAATGGCATGTCAACCCTTATAAGAGTATTTTATTCCTAGAGAATCTAATTCTATGTACATTCGTATTTACATATTTTTGTGTTGCATTTTTTTGTTTTTGCACACATCTATTTGACCCATGGATGGATCCCGATCAATTATTAACACTCTCAGTCAGGACGTCCCATCGTTTTTGAGCACGAAACCTAAGGTAACGGAACGTTGAATGGGGTCCATAACATCGTAAAATCCAGCCTTTTACTGTTGAGTTTTTTAGAATTATATATTATAATTATATTAACCATGTTTGGTGTACAGCTACCAATTAATCTAACAGTATTTTTGTTAAATATTTTAAATAGAGGGCTGGAAGGTGGAAAGTTCTTCATTAATTAAAAATAAATCATTACCAAGCTTATTTACTACTGCCATGTTATACGGGGCGGGGGTGTAAACCATAAGATTTATCTAGGCCTATTTTTGCCCCTACGGCCCCCCAGATGCCCCGTTAACTATATTATAAGTAATTTTGGTCTTATACCCAGCTCTATTTTTTTCTTCAAGCATTGAGCAAACCTTTCATGTCGAGTTGGTGTTGCCAGCTTATCACTGGAGAGATCAATTCGGTGGTTCTCAACCGGGGTCCATATCGACTCCCGGAGACCATATAACATTTTTGGGACCCAGGCAAGCAAAATATATTTAACTAAAAATACAATGGGATTTTTAAACATCGAATGGCCAGGGGAGGTTCCACTAGAGTAAATAGGATTAAAAGAGGCCCCTAGGTAAAAAAAAAGGTTGAGGACCATTGGTTTAGAGGTTTGTTTTGTTTTGTTTTGTTTTACGGCATATCAACCTCAGTGGGTCATTTAATGCCGACAAAGATTTGAAATGAATTCATTCTTAATGGATACTCATTTTTTTATTAACACATGTTTCTATTTAACCCATAGATGGGACTCTAACGGCAGATCAGAGTGGACCAGGGAGCACTGGTGATAAAGGGGCGCTCCACATACCCCAGGCTTCCAAAATTGAAACCCCACCATCAAATAGAGTTTAACATCATTCCCAGGACATAGAGACCCTCAGTCCCCGCCTTCTAGCATCCATATGATAAAAAGTATTGGGGCTTGCTATG
The DNA here is from genome assembly GCA_023376005.1 of Doryteuthis pealeii. NCBI lineage: Eukaryota > Metazoa > Mollusca > Cephalopoda > Myopsida > Loliginidae > Doryteuthis > Doryteuthis pealeii. The sequence continues at coordinate 118,026,367 of CM042149.1, forward strand.
AGGGCAATAGGGTAGGGGTAATCATACAGTTTATAGGGCTTGACGTGACCAACTGATTGATCGAATGTGGCCTCTCCAACCGCCCGTCTAGCCTAAGTAATGGCCTAAGTGGAGTGTTGCATGTCATGGACTGCTCAGCCACATGGGTTCCATCCTTAAGAACTACGGGATACAACCTACGGCCAGCAAGCGGCAACATTGGGCGAGTTTTACCCCTCTTTAGTGTTGTAGTCGGTTTATGCTAACGCCCCAGCAGACAAGGCGTCGTATAGAGTTATTAATTCAAATTATATATAAAAAATACATAAACTTAGTTACTTGAAATTATATAAGTCAAGTCGTCAGGGAGGCCTAGAGTCGGTATCCGCCATACAGCGAGGGAGTCTATCCACTTTTCACTAGCGGTAGACCAAGGAGATTGTTTTCTAGCGCCAGCTCCTCACTTTACCGCACAGATCTCTGTGCTACTCAAAGGCTGAGTTGGTGAGGGCCGGTATCGAACCAGGAACCTTGAGGTTCCCAGCCGAACACTCTACAGACTGAGCTAAACAGGCCCTTTGAAATTAATGTTTTGTATTAGCTGGGAATATTTGATATTACAGAAATAGTTATTCGAAACCACATAATTGTGTGCAAATTATTTGTATAAGATAGGAATACTTAATATCATATATCTATCTACCAACCCCTCTGCACGAGTAGGATGTGTCACAAGGTCAATTTCTTAAGCTCAACAGGTTTGAATTCAGAGTGTTGCCTAATCAAGGTTAAAGAACCCATTCTAGTTACCCATAGCTGGAGGGAGAGTAGGATTAATACCTGTCCCAAGGGTATTAGCGCTAAGGGAAATTCAATAGCACTGGATTTGAACTCGGGGCGACGAGTCCATTTCCCATGACTTTAACCATTACACCACGCGCTTCCTACTTAATATCATTTAACTGTTTAAAACATTTTATAAAGTGCAATGGGACAGTGAAAATATACTTATGATTGTTATCAAATATTTACAAATTAATAAAAAATCGGCATTAAATAACTCAAGGTGTTGATATGTCATTAATCGAATAAGCCAAACCGTTATTCTTTTTTTTTTTTACTTCTCTTTTTCTTTCTTTTTTCTTTTCTTTCTTTTTCTTTCTTTCTCCCGTCTTCTTTTCTTGACTTAAAAAAAGGCCAATTTTTTAAAAAATGCAATTGAACAATCGGCATTAGATAACCCATTTAGTGTTGATATGCCGTTAAACAAATTAATCCAGTCATCATTCTTTTTCTTTCCTTCTCTTTTTCTTTTTCTTTTCTTTTTTCTGTCTTTCTTTCTCTCGATTTCTTTTTCTGATTTTTTCTTTGTTTAGCCTATTTTCTTTTCTTGATTAAAAAAAATGTCTAATTAAAAAAAAAGCCAATGAAAAAATCGGCATCAGATAACCCATAAAGTGTTGATATGCCGTTACACAAATAAACCAAACTTTCATTCATTCTCTTTCTTTTTTCTTTCTTTCCCCCGTTTTTTTTTTCCTTGAGTCCAAATTTTAGAAAAGTCAATGGAACCCCCGGCATTAGATAACCCATAAAGTATTGATATGCCGTTAAATAAATAAACCGAACTTTCCTTCTTTTTTTCTTTCTTCTTTATATTTTTTTTCTTTGTTTCGCTCATTTTCTTTTCTTGATTTAATAAAGACCAATTTTAAAAAATGCAATAGAACAATGGACATTAGATAACCCATAAAGTGTTGATGTGCCGTTAAAAGAATTAACCAAACTTTCATTCTTTTTCTTTCGTTCTCTTTTTCTTTCTTCTTTATTTTCTTTTTTTTCTCCAATTTTCTTTTCTTGACTTAAACAAAAGTCCAATTTAAAAACAAATTGCAGTAAAACAATCGGCATTAGATAACCCATAAAGTGTTGGTATATCGTAAACAAATAAACCACTCTTCCATTCTTTTTCTTTCTTTTTTCTTTATATTCTTTATTTTCATTCTTTTTCTTTCTTTCTTTCTCTCGTTTTCTTGACGTGGCTTTAATTTATTTTATGTCCATTCTTCTTATTAACAAACCAGTTTTCAAACCATCCATTTTGCTCACAAGAGAAATCCGGACATAAAGATCCCTATCCATTCATTTCCAATCTCACATAAAAAAAAGAATAAAAAAACAAAAAACAAAATAGAAACTCGACTTCTCATATTTACTTATCACCGTTCATTTCTTTTATTTTCTGTTCGGATCCCGGGGTCATTAGGGTCATCTTTTTCATGTCTCATCTTTATGGAAATCTGAAAACCTTTCATTTCGATTATCCATTTGGACGTCTGTGTCTTTTTTTGCAGGAGAGTAACTTATCCGGGAAGAAAGGTCATAGTCTAGGTGTCGAAAAGGTTAAAAGACTTTCAATGGGAAATGACACGAAGGCCAGCAGGTGCGTGTGCATTGGGAAGTATTGGATGATGAAATCGCCATTTCAAGACAGAGAGAGAGAGAGAGAGAGAGAGAGAGAGAGAGAGAGAGAGAGAGAGAGAGAGAGAGAGAGAGAGAGAGAGAAGAGAGAGAGAGAGAGAGAGAGAGAGAGAGAGAGAGAGAGAGAGAGAGAGAGAGAGAGAGAGAGAGAGAGAGATAGATAGATGTGTGTGTGTGTGTGTTTGTGTCTGCTGTGTGTGCATCCGTGAATATGACAGAAAGAAGAGAGAGAGAGAGAGAGAGAGACACACACACACACACACAGACACAGACACACAGAGAGAGTGTGTGTGTGTGTGTTTGTGTCTGCTGTGTGTGCATGCGTGAATATGAGAGAGAGAGAGAGAGAGAGAGAGAGAGAGAGAGAGAGAGAGAGAGAGAGAGAGAGTGTGTATGTGTGTGTGGGGAAGGGTGAGAGAATGTGTGTGCCTATTGATATGTATATGCGTTGCGTGTTAGAGAGAGAGAGAGAGAGAGAGAGAGAGAGAGAGAGAGAGAGAGAGATGGCAAGAACGGGGAGAGAGATGGCGAGAGAGAGAGAGAGAGAGAGAGAGAGAGAGTCTGCCAGTCTGTACGTGTGTGTAGGAGAGCGAGAGGGAGATTGTGTGTGAATATGTATATGTACATGTTAGAGAAATACGGTGAGAATTAGAGGGGGAGCAGAAAAAGAGGGACAGGAAGAGAAAGAGTGTTTGTGTTAATATATATGTGTGCGTAAGAGAGAGGGGGAAAGACAGACAGACAGACAGAGACAGAGACAGAGACAGAGATATTGTATGTGTGTGTGTGTTGATATGTATATGTGTGTGCGTGCTAGAGAGAGAGAGAGCTGGTGAGAACGGGGAGAGAGAGAGAGAGAGGGGAGAGAGAGAGAGAGAGAGAGAGAGATGCAATTAAGAGAAGGAGAGACATAGAATGTGATCTTACTGTAGTACGTATCGATGTATAACTCATAAAAGATATCTCATTGAGAATTGAAATCGTGCATACACTTTAATATGTTTAATATAAGGAAAAGTTTAAAAAAATACTTTTTTATTTTCTCTGATTAAATGATATAATTAAATAAATTAAAATCGATAGATTTGTAGAAATCTTCACGGTTCTTTCTAAGTACAATTATGAATGAACGATTCATAGAATAAAATAGAAACTTCATTTGAACTGACACGCAAAATTTTCCACCTGAAAATAAAGACATATATCTAATTCATTGCTTCTTTTATTCTTATATTTTGGGGATAGAAAGGAAATAAATTAAACGAATAATTTGTAATCACTTTAACTCTACATGCAATTAGGAAATTAATTTTTTTTCCTTTATACAAAAACGATTTTACAAAAATGAAATTATGTTTCAAAACACTCTCGTGTTTAGTTTTACATTTTTTTAGATAATATCTTAAAAGTAAAAAAAAGTAAATTCTAAAAGAAACAAACAGTTATACGCGAATTCCAAGTTATTATTTTTTCATTAGACTAGGACTTTGCTGAATTATTATCATCTTACACACTCTCATGGACTGGTTTATTTTGCTAGTATATATATATATATATATATATATATATATATATATATATATATATATATATATATAGTGAACTATGCAAGACTTTACAGCAGTGAATATATATATATATATATATATATATATTATATATGTTGAAAGGATAAATAAAGAAAAAAATGTTGAATGGATAAAATTGATTTTAATTACCAACACGTGTTTCGGCCAGGAGTTTGTTCATGTACACATTGTATTTTATTCATTATTATTTTAAATAGAAAATAAAATAATAATAGAAAATTACAAGATATTTAAGTATACAAAGAAAAACAGCTTTCTTCAGGGTAAAAAGTTTGATATTTGAAGTTAAAACGGTCAAAATACAGAGAATTCTGAAGCGTTCGAAATATAATATATATATATATATATATATATATATAAGTATAGATAAAAGGATATGAAAACACCACAAAATGCTGTTAAAGCTGATATTGAACAATATTTCGATTTTATGAAAATCATCTTCAGAGCTTGTTTATACTCCGTGTTGTCAAGAGCGGAGACAAAAGTCATATGAGTTCAAAACAAAAACCTTGATGTGTTGTTTTTTTTTTTTTGTTTTTTTTTCTTTTCTGCAACATCAAGGTTTTTTGTTTTGAACTCATATGACTTTTGTCTCCGCTCTTGACAACACGGAGTATAAACAAGCTCTGAAGATGATTTTCATAAAATCGAAATATAGTTCAATATCAGCTATGAATATGTTATAAAATGTTTTCACCTTAACAACATTTTGTGGTGTTTTCATATCCTTTTCTCTATACTCATAGCGTCGGATTCATTTCCTTTCTTTTAACTAATATATATATATATGTATATATGGGAGAAATATAAGGAGGTTAATCCGCC